>JAVHYY010000060.1:0-25000 GCA_035221665.1 Okamejei kenojei | reverse complement strand
TACAGTGTGGAAACAGGGCCCTCGGCCCGCCAAGTCCGCGCCGACCAGCAGTAACGCTGTCCCACACACTCGGGACAATTCACAGAAGCCTGCGCGTCTTTGGAGTGGGGGAGGAAACCGGAGCACCCGGAGAAAACCCACGCGGGTCACGGGGAGAACGTGCAAACTCCGTACAGACAGCGCCCGTAGTCGGGATCGAACCGGGTCTCCGGCGCCGTGAGGCAGCAGCTCTACCCGCTGCTCCACATGGGCAATCGCATCTGTATACCAACATGCACATATACACAGATGATACAAACACACATTCTTAATTAGCGCTGGTGTCAGGGGTTTATAGGGAGAAGGCAGAAGGATGGGGTTTGAGAGGGAGAGGTAGATCAGCCGTGATTGAATGGCGGGGTAGACTTGATGGGCCGAATGGCCTGATTCTGCTCCTATCACTTATGAACTTATGAACATACAGACACACACACACACACACACCCCTTAGATTTTGCTTGTCAAACATTGCAGCAGGATCTTGATCAGTTGGCCATGTGTGTGCGGAGGAATGGTTAGTGGAATTGTATACCGAGACACGCGGTGAGGTGTTTGGCCTTCTTCCACGCCGTGTGGATCTGTGACTCCGTGACTCCACTGCAGTTTACGTAAAATCCTTAGAGGATTGGACAGGATAGATGCAGGAACAATGTTCCCCATGTTGGGGGAGTCCAGAACCAGGGGGGTCACAGTTTAAGAATAAGGGGTGGGCCATTTAGCACTGAGATGAGGAAAAAGGGTTGCGAATCTGTGGAATTCTCTGCCACAGAAGGCAGTGGAGGCCAATTCACTGGATGTTTCCAAGAGTTAGATTTAGCTCTTAGGGCTAACGGAATCAGGGGATATGGGGAAATAAGCCCGAACGGGGCACCAGATTTGTGGATGATTCAGCCATGATCATACTGAACATGGTGGGTGGTGGCTCGAAGGGCCGAATGGCCTACTCCTCGCACCCTCTTGTCCCATGTTTTCTACTCCGTGAATCCGTGTCTCTGTGTCTCTGTTCTCTGTGTCTCTGTGTCGATGTGACTCTTGTTGACTCTGTGACTGTGACCTGAATCTCTGAGTCTCTGTGTCTCTGTAACCCTGTTCTCTGTGAACTCTGTGTCTCTTGTCTCTGTGTCTCTGTGACCCTGTGTCTCCTATGAACCCTGTGTTCTCTGTGTCCTCTGTGTCTCTGTGACTCTGTGGACTTCTGTGACTCTGTGTCTCTGTGACCCCTGTGTCCTCTGTGACCCTGTGACCCTGGTGACTCTGTGTCTCTGTGTCTTCTGTGACACTGTGTCCTGTGTCTCTGTGTCTCTGTGTCTCTGTGTCTCTGTGCCCACTGTGACCCTGTGTCTCTGTGCTTCCGTTAACTGTGTCTCTGTAACCCTGTGTCTCTGTAATCCCTGTGTCTCTGTGTCTCTGTAACCCTGTGTCTCCTGTGCCTGCTGTGTCTCTGAAACTGTGACTCTGTGACTCTGTTCCGCGGTGACTCTGTGTCTCTGTGTCTCTGAGTCTCTTGTCTCTGTGTCTCTGGACTGTGTCTCTTTAACCCTGTGTCTCTGTGCCTCTGTGTCTCTTAACTGTGACTGTGTCCTATAGTGTCTCTGTGTCCTCTGTGGACTCTGTGACTCTGTGATCCTGTGTCCTACTGTGTCTCTGTGTCTCTGTGACTCTGTGTATCTGTGGTCTCTGAGTCCTGTGGTCATCTGTGGTCTCTGTGACTGTGTCCTCTGTAACCCTGTGTCACTGTGCCTCTGTGTCTCTTTAACTGTGACCTGTGTCTATGTGTCTCTGTGTCTATGTGACTCTGTGACTCTGTGATCCTGGTCTCTGTGTCTCAGTGTCTATGTGTCCTGATGTCTCTGTGACCCAGTGTCTCTGTGTCTCTGTGACTCTGTGTCTCTGTGACTCTGTGTACCTGTGTCTCTTTGTGTTCCTGTGTCTCGGTGACTCTGTGATCCTGTGACTCTGTGTCTCTGTGACTCTGTGTCTCTGTGTCTCTGTGACTGTGTCTCTGTGACTCTGTATCCCAGTGACTCTGTGTCTCTGTGACTCTGTGTCTCTGTGTCTCTTGACTGTGTCTTCTGTTGACCCTGGTGACTCTGTGACTCTGGTGTCCCCGTGTCTCTGTGACTCTGTGAACCTGTGTCTCTGTGTTCTTCTGTGACTCTGTGACCCTGTGTCTCTTGGCTCTGTGCGCCTGTGTCTCTGTGTCTCTGTGACTCTGGTAACCCTCTGTGGACTGTGGCTCTGTCTCCTGTGTCTCTGTGTCCTCTGTGACTCTGTGACTCTGTGACTGTGGTCTGCTGTTTCTCTGTGACCCTGTGTCTCTGTGTCACTGTGACTCTGAGCCCATGTGACTCCTGTGGCTCTGTGACTCAGTGACCCTGTGTCTCTGTGTCTCTGTCAGTCTCTGTGTCTCTGTGACCCTGTGACCCTGTGTCTCTGTGTCTCTGTCTGTCTCTGGTCTCTGTCTCAGTGTCTCTGTGTTTCCGTGGTGACTTGTCTTCTGTTCTCTGTACCTCCTCGTGTCTCTGTGACTGTGTCTGTGATCTCTGTGGACTCCCTCTGTCTCCTGTGAACTGTCTCTGTGACTTCTGTGTCTCTGTGTCTCTCTCTCGTGTCTCTGTGTCTCTTTTGTGTGACTCTGTGACCCTGTTTCATCTGTGCTCAGTGTCTCTGTGTCTCTGTGACTCTTGTCTCTGTGTCTCTTGACTCTGTGACCTGTGTCTCTGTGTCTCTGCGAATCTGTGTCTTGTGTCTCTGTGACCCTTGTGACTCTGTGATCGTGTGTCTCTGTGTATTTGTGTCTCTGTGTCTCTGTGAACCTGTGTCTCTGTTCTGTGACTGTATGACTGTGTCTCTGTGTCTCTGTGACCCTGTGACTCTTAGTCTCTGTGACTCTGTGACTCTGTGACTCTGTGTCTCTGTGACCCTGTGTCTCTGTCTTCTGTGACTGTTGACTGTGTCTCTGTGACTTGTGACCCTGTGACTCTGATGCTCTCTGTGTCTCTGTGTCTCTGTGACCCTGTGACTCTGTGTCTCTTGTGCCTTCTGTGTCTATGAGTGCTCTGTGACTCTGTGTATACGTGTCTCTGTGATTCTGTGTCTCTGTGACTATGTGACCCTGTGTCTCTGCCGTCTCTGTGACTGTGACCCTGTGTCTCTGTGTCTCTGTGACCCTGTGTCTCTGTGACTCTGTGCCCCTAGTGTCTCTGTGTTCTGTGTCTCTGTGACCCTGTGACTGTGTGTCTCTGTGACTGTGGACTCGCCTGTGACGGTGACCCTGTGTCTCTGGTGGACCCTTGTGACTCTGTGACCCTGTGTCTCTGTGTCTCTGTGACTCTGTGGACCCTGTGTCCTCTGTGTTCTGTGGTCTCTGTGACTCTGTGTCTCTGTGAACTCTGTACTCTGTGTCTCTGTGACTGTGTCTTTGTGACTCTGTGACTGTGTCTCTGTGCACTCTGTGTCTCTGTGACTCTGTGTCTCTGTGTCTCTGTGACTTCTGTGACTCTGTGTCTCTGTGTCTCCTGTGTCTCTAGTGACTCTGGTGACTCTGTGTCTCTGTGACTCTGTGACTCTGTGACTCTGTGACTCTGTGTCTCTGTGTCTCTGTGTCTCTGTGACTCTGTGACTCTGTGTCTCTGTGTCTCTGTGTCTCTGTGACTCTGTGACTCTGTGTCTCTGTGACTCTGTGACTCTGTGACTCTGTGACTCTGTGTCTCTGTGTCTCTGTGATCTGTTTTGACTCTGTGAACTCTGTGTCTCTGTGACTGTTGTCTCTGTGACTCTGTGACTCTAGTGACTCTGGACTCTGGTGTGTCTCTGTGACCTCTGTGTCTCGTGTCTCTGTGACTCTTGTGACTCGTGTCTCTGTGGTCTCTGTGTCTCTGGACTCTGTGACTCTGTGTCTCTGTGACTCTGTGACTCTGTGACTCTGTGACTCTGTGTCTCTGTGACTCTGTGTCTCTGTGTCTTGTGGACTCTGTGAACCTGTGCCCCTGTGTCTCTGTGACTCTGTGTCTCTGTGTTTCTGGTGACTCTGTTGGACCCATGTTGTCTCTCGTGTCTCTGTGTCTCTGTGCCCCTGTGTCTCTGTGGACTCTGTGTTCTCTGGGTCTCTGTGACTCTGTGATCTGTTGTCTCTGGTCTCTGTGTCTCTTTCTCGTGACTCTGTGACTCTGTGTCTCTGTTGTCTCTGTCTCTGTGACTGCTGTTGTCTGTGACTCTTTGACTCTGGTGTCTCTGTGACTCTGTGACTCTGTGTCTCTGTCTGACTCTGTGTCTCTGTGCCCCATGTGTCTCTGTGTCTCTGTGACTCTGTGAACCTGTGCCCCTGTGTCTCTGTGACTCTGTGCTCTGTGTTTCTGTGACTCTGTGGGACCCTGTGTCTCTGTGTCTTGTGTCTCTGTTGTCTCCGTGGTCTCTGTGTCTCTGTGTCTCTGTGTTCTCTGTGCCCACTGTGTCTCTGTGCCCCTGTGTCTCTGTGACTCTGTGACTGTGTCTCTGTGACTCTTGTCTCTTGTCTCTGTGCACCTTGTGTCTCTGTGTCTCTGTGTCTCTGTGTCTCTGTGATCTGTGTCTCTGTGACCTCTGTGTTTGTGTCTTGTGTCTCTGTGGACTGTGTCTCTGTTGTCTCTGTGCCCTGTTGTCTCTGTGTCTCTGTGTCTCGTGACTGTGTCTCTGTGTCTCTGTGCCCCTGTGTCTCTGTGTCTCTGTGTCTCTGTGACTCTGTGTCTCTGTGTCTCTGTGTCTCTGTGTCTCTGTGCCCCTGTGTCTCTGTGTCTCTGTGTCTCTCTGTGTCTCTGTGACTCTGTGACTCTGTGTCTCTGTGTCTCTGTGCCCCTGTGTCTCTGTGTCTCTGTGTCTCTGTGTCTCTGTGACTCTGTGTCTCGTGTCTCTGTGCCCTGTGTTTCTCTGTGGCCTCTTGTGCCCCTGTGTCTCTGTGTCTTCTGTGACTCGTGCCCCTGTGCCCTGTGTCTCTGTGTTCTGTGTCTCTGTGCCCCTGTGGCTCTGTGTCTCTGTGACCATGTGGTCTCTGTGCCCCTGTGGCTCTGTGTCACTTTGCCCCATGTTTCTCTGTGACCCTTGTGTCTCTGTGACTCTGTGTCTCTGTGTCTTCTGGCCTGTGTCTCTGTGTCTCTCTTCTGTGTCCTCTGTGACTGGGTCTCTGTGTCTCTCTGTGTCTTGTGTCTTGTGACTGTGTCTCTGTAACCCTGTGTCTCTGTGCTCTGTGTCTCTTTAACTGTGGACCTGTGTCTATGTGTCTCTGTGTATCTGTGACTCTGTGACTTGTGATACCTGTTTCTCTGTGTGTCTCTGTGTCTCTGTGACTGTGTCTCTGTAACCCTTGTGTCTCTGAGCCTCTGTGTCTCTTTAACTGTGACCTGTCTAAGTGTCTCTGTGTTCTGTGACTTGTGACTCTGTGATCCTGTGTCTCTGTGTCTCTGAGTCTATGTGTCTCTGTGTCTCTGTGACCTGTGTCTCTGTGTCTCTGGTGACTCTGTGACTCTGTGACTCTGTGACCTGTGTCTCTGTGTCTCTGTGTCTCTGTGACTCTGTGATCCTGTGGATCAGTGTCTCTGTGACTCTGTGTCTCTGTGTCTCTGTGACTGTGTCTCTGTGACTCTGTGTCTCTGTGTCTCTGTGACTGTGTCTCGTGACCCTGTGACTCTGTGACCTGTGATCCTGTGACTCTGTGACTCTGAGACCCTGTGTCTATGGTTGGCTCTGTGCTCCTGTGTCTCTGTGTCTCTGTGACTCTGTGACCCGTACGTGACGTGGCTCTGTGCTCCTGTGTCTCTGTGTCTCTGTGACTCTGTTGACCCTGTCGTCTCTGTGGCTTGTGCTCCTCTGTGTCTCTGTGTCTCTGTGACTCTTTGGACCCTGTGACTGTGGATCTGTGCTCCTGTGTCTCTGTTGTCTCTGTGACTCTGTGACTCTGTGGACTGTGTCTCTGTGGCTCTGTGACCCTGTGTCTCTGTGTCTCTGTGACTCTGTGCCATGGTGACTCTGAGGCTCTGTGCTCCTGTGTCTCTGTGTCTCTGTGACTCTGTGACCCTGTGTCTCTGTGGTCTCGTCTGTCTCTGTGTCTTGTGACTCTGTGTCTTCTGTGTCTCCGTGTCTCTGGACTGTGACTCTCTGTCTCTTGTCTCTGTGTCTCTGTGTTCTTGTGATCTGTGTCTCTGTGTCTCTGTGTCTTGTGACTGTGACTCTGTGTCTCTGTGTCTCTGTGTCTCTGTGACTTGTTGACTCTGTGTCTCTGTGTCTCTGTGGTCTTCTGTGTCTCTGTGACTCTGTGTGTCTGTGACTGTGACTCTGTGACTGTGACTCTGTGTCTCTGTGACTCTGTGTCTCTGTGTCTCTGTGTCTCTCTGTTGACTGTGTCTCTGTGACTGTGACTCTGTGACTCATGTGTCTCTGTGTCTCTGTGTCTCTGTGGTCTCTGTGTCTCTGTGGATCTCGTGTCTCTGTGTCTCTGTGTCTTCTGTGGATCTTGACTCTGTGTATCTAGTCTCTGTGTCTCTGTGACAGTGACTCTGTGTTCTGTGTCTCTGTGTCTCTGTGTCTCTGTGCTGTGACTCTGTTGACTGTGTCTATGATGTCTCCTGTGGACTGTGGATCTGTGACTGTGTCCCTCTGTGTCTCTGTGTCTCGTGTCTCTGTTGTCTCGTGACTGTGACTCTGTGACTGTGTCTCTGTGTCTCTGTGACTGGACTCTGTGACTGTGTCTCTGTGGATGTTGACTCTGTGACTGTTGTCTCTGTGACTGTGACTCTCTGTCTCTGTTGTCTCTGTGTCTCTGTGACTGTGTACTGTGATGTGGACTCTGTGTCTCTGTGGTCTCTGGGTCTCGTGACTGTGGACTCTGGACTGTGACTCTTGTGTCTCTGTGGTCTCTGTGACTCTTGTGACTGGGTTCTGTGTCTCTGTGTCTCATGTGAACTCTGTGTCTCTGTGACTGTGTCTCAGTGACTGTTACATCTGTGTCTCTGTGTTCTGTTGTCTCTGTGACTCTGTGTCTCTGTGTCTCTGTGTCTCTGTGTCTATGTGGCTATGTGACTGTGGACTCTGTGTCTCTGTGTCTCTGTGCTGTGACTCTGTGTCTGTGTGTCTATGTGTCTCTGTGTATCTGTGTCTCTGTGTCTCCTGTGACTTCTGTGTCTCTGTGGACTGTGGGAACTCTGTGACTTGTGTCTCTTTGTCTCTGTGTCTCTGTGACTCTGTGTCTCTGTGACTGTGGACTCGGTGTCTACTGTGTCTCTGTTTGTCTTGTGTCCTCTGTTGTCTCTGGTGTCTCTGTGACTCTGTGTCTCTGTGACTGGTGACTCTGTGACTCTGTGTCTCTGTGTCTCTGTGTCTCTGTGTCTCTGTGACTGTGATCTCTGTGTCACTGTGTCTCTGTTGTCTCTGTTTGTCGCTGTGTCTCTGTGACTCTGTGTCTCTGTGACTGTGACTCTGTGACCTCTGTGTCTCTGTGGTCTCTGTGTCTCTGTGACTCTGTGTCTCTGTGACTGTGACTCTGTGGTCTGTGTCTCTGTGTTTCTCTGTGTTCTGTGTTCTCTGTGGACTCTGTGTTCTCTGTGTCTCTGTGACCCTGTGTCTCTGTGACTGTGACTCTTTTGTGTCTCTGTGATCTGTGTCTCTGTGACTGTGTCTCTGTGTCTCTGTGTCTCTGTGTCTCTGTGACTCTTGTGACTGTGACTCTGTGTCTCTGTGACCTGTGTCTCTGTGACTGTGACTCTGTGTCTCTGTGTCTTTGTTGACTCTGTGTCTCTGTGTCCTCTGTGTCTCTGTGACTGTGAACTCTGTGTCTCTGTGTTCTCTGTGTCTCTGTGTCTCTGTGTCTCTGTGACTGTGACTCTGTGACTCTGTGTCTCTGTGTCTCTGTGACTGTGTGTCTCTGTGTCTTGTGTCTTCTTGTGTTCTGTGACTCTGTGTCTCTGTGTCTCTGTGTCTCTGTTGTCTTGGTGTCTCTGTGACTGTGACTTGTGTCTGTGGACTCTGTGTCTCTGTGTCTCATGTGTCTCTGTGTCTCTGTTGACTGTGACTCTGTTGGCTCTGTGTCTCTGTGTCTCTGTGTCTCTGTGTCTCTGGACTGTGATTCTTGTGTCTGTGGACTCTGTTGTCTCTGTGTCTCTGAGTGCTGTGTGTTCTCTGTGTCTTGTGACTGTGGATCATGTGTCTGTGACTCTGTGTCTTGTGTCTCCGGTGTCTATGTGTCTTTGTGTCTCTGGGACTGTGACTGTGTCTCTTGTGACTGTGACTCTGTGACTGTGAGCTGTGGCTCTCTGTGTCTCTGTTGGACTCTTGTGACTCTGTGTTCTCTTTTGTGTGTCTCTCTGTCTCTGTGGACTTCTGTGCATCTTGTGACTGTGTCTCTGTGACTGTGACTCTCTGTCTCTGTGTCACTGTGTCTCTGTGTCTCAGTGACTCTGTGTCTCTGTGTCTCTGTGTCTTCTGTGACTGTGACTTCTGGTCTCTGTGTCTCTGTGTCTCTGTGACTGTGACTTCTGTGTCTCTGTGTCTCTGTGCTCTCTGTGTCATCTGTGGACTCTGTGTCTCTGCTTTGTGACTGGGACTCTGTATGACTGTGACTCTGTGTCTCTGTGTCTCTGTGTCTCTGTGTCTCTGTGTCTCTGTGACTCTGTGTCTCTGTGACTGTGTCTCTGTGACTCTGTGTCTCTGTGTCTCTGTGTCTCTGTGTTCTGTGTCTCTGTGACTCTGGTTGTGTGTCTCTGTGACTGTGACTCTGTGATCTGTTGTCTCTGTGTCTCTGTGTCTTGTGTCTCTGTGACTGTGACCTCTTGTGTTTTCTGTGGTCTCTGTGTCTCTGTGTTCTGTGACTCTGTGACTCTGTGTCTCTGTGACTGTGACTCTGTGACTCTGTGTTCTCTGTGGCTCTTGTGTCTCCTGTGACTCTGTGTTCTGTGGACTGTGTTCTTGTGTCTCTGTGTCTCTGTGTCTCTGTGTCTCTGTGTCTCTGTGACTCTGTGTCTCTGTGTCTCTGTTGACTCTGTGTCTCTGTGACGTGTGACCTCTGTGTCTCTGTGTCTCTGTGTATCTGTGACTGGGGTCTTGTGTCTCTGTGGTCTCTGTGTCTCTGTTGACTCTAGTGACTTGTGACTCTGTGTCTCTGTGACTCTGTGTCTCTGTGTCTCTGTGTCCTCTTGTGACTCTGTGTCTCTGTGGTCTCTGTGACTCTGTGTCTCTGTGACTGTGACTGTGTCTCTGTGGCTCTGTGTCTCTGTGACTGTGGACTCTGTGTCTCTGTGACCCTGTGTCTTCTGTGACTGTGTCTCTGTGTCTCTGTGTCTCTGTGACTCTGGTTTGTACTTCTGTGTCTCTGGTGGTCTCTGTGTCTCGCTGTGTCTTCTGTTACTCTGTTTCTCTGTGTCTCTGTGTCTGTGACTGTGGGACTCTGTGTCTCTGGTTGTCTCTGTGTCTCTGTGTCTCTGTGTTCTCTGTGACTGTGTCTCATGTGACTCTGTGTCATGTGTCTCTGTGACTGTGTGTATCTGTGTCTCTGTGTCTCTGTGTCTCTGTGACTCTGTGTTCTGTGTCTCTGTGTCTCTGTGTGACTCTGTGTCTCTGTGTCTCTGTCACTCTGTGACTCTCGTGACTGTGACTTCTGTGTCTCTGTGTCTTGTGGCTGTGTTCTGTGTGACTCTTGTGACTGTGACTCTGTGTCTCTGTGTCTCTGTGTCTCTGGTGTCTGTGTATGGATCGGTGACTGGGATCTCTGTGTCTCTGTGACTCTGTGTGTGTCTCTGTGTCTGTGTGACTCTGTGACTGTGACTCTGTGTCTCTGTGTCTCTGTGTCTCTGTGTCTGTGTGACATCTGTGACTGTGACTTGTGTCTCTGTGTCTTGTGTCTGTGATGCTGTGTCTCTGATGTGTGTCTCTGTGGGACTGTGGACTGTGACTCTGTGTCTCTGTGTCTCTGTGTCTCTGTGTCTCTGTGTCTCTGTGGCTGTGTCTCTGTGACTGTGACTGTGACTCTGTGTCTCTGTGGCTGAATCAATGCTGGGCTAATTCAGGGGCAGGCCATTGCATGGTCCACTGCTCTGGCAGATTAGAGAAGGGGTCTGTCTTGGGGATTAGCTGCAGCATCATGAGAGCTCGGACATCTGGCCAAGTCGGGGAGAGGCAGATGATTTACGTTGCGTGCGACAGCGATTGCCTTCCTCTTGCGCTGAATTATTGCTTCCAAATCCTCAGGTGATAGACATTCATCAGAATCTTCTCACGTTTGTATCATGGATCAGCAACTGCCTGTCCAATTCCTCCACACTGCCTTGTGTGACAACAGTATCCAGAGCAACTCCACTGCCTGTCCATGAAGAACGATCCTAGGAGTGAGTGGGTTAACCCACGATGAGCGTTTTTCGGCACTGGGCCTGTACTCGCTGGAGTTTAGGATGAGGGGGGACCTCACTGAAACTTACCAAATGGTGAAAGGCCTGGATAGAGTGGATGTGGAGAGGATGTTCCCACTAGTGGGAGAGTCTAGGACCAGAGGTAACAGCCTCAGAATTAAAGGATGTTCCTTCAGGAAGGAGATGAGGAGGAATCTCTTTTGTCAGAGGGCGGTGAATCTGTGGGATTCTTTGCCACAGACATCTGTGGAGGCCAAGTCAGTGGATATTTTTAAAGCAAATATAGATAGATTCTTGATTAGTACGGGTGTCAAAGGTTATGGGGAGAAGGCAGGAGAATGGGGTTAGGAGGGAGAGATAGATCAGCCATGATTGAATGGCGGAGTAGACTTGATGGGCCGAATGGCCTCATTGTGCTATCACATGACCTTATGAACTTGTATGGGAAATGAATTTCCATTAAGATTAAAGATGGCTTATGTTTGCAAATATTACCGTAAAATATTTTGGACTTTATATACATTTATGAAATTTATAGGATGATGAGGGGGATCTTATAGATACATATAAGATTATTAAGGGTTTGGACACGCTAGAGGCAGGAAACATGTTCCTGATGTTGGGGGGAGTCCAGAACCAGGGGCCACAGTTTAAGAATAAGGGGTAAGCCATTTAGAACGGAGATGAGGAAACACTTTTTCTCACAGAGAGTTGTGAGTCTGTGGAATTCTCTGCCTCAGAGGGCAGTGGAGGCCGGTTCTCTGGTTACCTTCAAGCGAGAGCTAGATAGAGCTCTTAAAAATAGCGAAGTCAGGGGATTTGGTGAGAAGGCAGGAACGGGGTACTGATTGGGGATGATCAGCCATGATCACATTGAATGGTGGTGCTGGCTGGAAGGGCCGAATGGCCTACTCCTGCACCTATTGTCTATTGTCTATTGTTTATTGTCTATTCCACATTACAGATTTAAAAACTACATTTTACGGTTCATTTGTTTCCCCTGGTTATACAGTTTATTTACCATTTCTACCATTTCTACAGCTTATTTTGAAACCACCAGGAGAATGTTTGAATATAATTATGCCTGAATTGTTTAATTGGGTCTTTGCAAATTCACTCTCTCCTTTGGTTGCTTTTGAAATATATTTTACTTGTCGCACTTTGCCAAAAATATGTCAGCAAATACATTTCTGCTTTGCTCTGTAAGGATTTGTATTCTAGACTGGGATCTGAGGCGATTTATTCAGCCCACAGGTTCATTTTCTAAAGGAAGTGTAATCGGACTGGTTAATGATATTCAGTAGCTAAAAGTGAGAGCATGGCTCAAAGGATGTAGTGTAGGAAGGAACTGCAGATGCTGGTTTAAACCAGATAGACACAAACAGCTGGAGTAACTCAGCGGGAGGTACTTATTCTCTGTGAGAGAAGGAATGGGGTGAGTTTTGTGACGGAGAACTTTGGTCTGATGAAGGGTCTCGACCTGAAGCTGTCACCCCCGCCCATGTTCTCAGAAAAGCTGCCTGACAGATGCCGCCTGACCCGCTGAGTTACTCCAGCACTCTGTGAAACGTCACCTATCCATGTTCTCCACAGATGCTGCCTGACCCGCTGAGTTACTCCAGCACTCTGTGTCTGCCTTGGGATTGAGCCCACAGTAGAGGCAGCAACATGGGAATTCAATTAGTCAAACCGACTTGTCTGCGCACTCTGTAACCCGTCATTCATTATGGCTAACTCCAACCAATAGCCATAGAGTGATACAAAGTGGAAACAGGCCCTTCGGCCCAACCTGCCCGCACCAGCCAACAATGTCCCAGCTACACTAGTCCCACCTGCCTGCATATGGCCCATATCCCTCCAAACCTGTTCTATCCATGTTTAACTGTCTAACTGTTTCTTAAACGTTGGGATAGTCCCAGAAAAAAAAAAAAAAAACCTCAACTACCTCCTCTGGCAGCTTGTTCCATACACCCACCACCCTACCCCTCAGTGGAAAAACTACCCCTCGGATTCCTATTAAATCTTGTTCCCCTTCACCTTGAACCTATGTCCTCTGGTCCTTCGATTCCCCTACTCTGGGCAAGAGACTATGCATCTAAATTCCGCTTGGATGACAAATCTCTCGTTTCTACGGGGCGATATTGGCAGAGAGGACGAGTTTCATAGCCAAAGGAATATCCTTGCTTATGAACGTGTTAAGTGTAAAATGCACCGTTTTCAATTATTTGCCTTTTAAAAAAATAATTCTTTGATTTTAATCTCGCTTAAAAAAAACAAAGCTCCCAGACTGGATTTAATTTTTAAAGAATAATTTCATTATTTTAACTTTTGCTGATATCAGCTGCATTTTAGTTCTTTTGATTTTAATCTTGCTTTAAAAACAAGACTCCCAGATTGGATGTGGTTCATAAGAATAGTTTTGTGACTTTAAGCCGCTGATATTAGGTGTGTATTTGAGGCGGTCGGAGCCAGCGAGGATCAGTACATGAAGCAGCGAACATTCACTTCACCCTTGGAAGCAAACCTCAAACTCACACCAATTCAGTCCCGTCTCGACCACGTGAAGCCATGGGCCCGATGCAGTGGTGATATCCTTGTCTATTAACATTGGGTACAATAGACAATAGGTGCAGGAGTAGGCCATTCAGCCCTTCGAGCCAGCACCGCCATTCAATGTGATCATGGCTGATCATCCACAATCAGTACCCCGTTCCTGCCTTCTCCCCATATCCCCTGACACCGCTCTGTTTAAAAGCCCTATCTAGCTCTCTCTTGAAAGTATCCAGAGAACCGGCCTCCACCGCCCTCTGAGGCAGAGAATTCCACAGACTCACAGCTCTCTGTGAGAAAAAGTGTTTCCTCATCTCCGTTCTAAATGGCTTACCCCTTATTCTTAAACTGTGGCCCCTGGTTCTGGACTCCCCCAACATCGGGAACATGTTTCCTGCCTCTAGTGTGTCCAAACCCTTAACAATCTTATATGTTTCAATGAGATCTCCTCTCATCCTTCTAAACTCCAGAGTGTACAAGCCCAGCCGCTCCATTCTCTCAGCATATGACAGTCCCGCCATCCCGGGAATTAACCTGGTGAACCTACTCTGCACTCCCTCAATAGCAAGAATGTCCTTCCGGTACAGAGTGTACAGAGGACATAGAATAGTACAGCACAGGAACAGGCCCTTCGGCCCACAACGTCTAGTCTAGTGTACCGAGGTGCAGTGAAAGGCTTTTGCTGTGTGCTATCCAGTCAGTGGAAAGACAATACATGATTACAATCGATCCAGTTACAGAGTACAGCATAGTTAAGGTTGCTGTAGGGGTGGAGGTGTAAGAGTGCGGAGCAATTGTAATATGCGTTTGGAGATCTGTTCAAGTGGCCAGCGCGCACATAGCTGCCTGGGCTGGGCGCCATCTTGGAAGCAAGCTCATTGGGTCAAATAGTCATAAGGAATAGGAGTAGGATTAGGCCATTCGGCCCGTCAAGTCTACTCTGCCATTCATTCATGGCTGATCTATCTCTCCCTCCTAACCCAAATGCTCTTGCAGTACATTACTTAAACCAATCTCCTCTGCTGCCCGCATGCGATCCATATCCCACCAATCCCTGCAATCCATCTGCCTGTCTAATAGTCTCTGAAACACCACTGTTGTATCAGTCCCCACCACAACCCCTGCAGCACGCTGTAGACTTCACCCCCACCCCTGGCAGCACGCTTGTAGACTTCACCCCCACCCCTGGTCCAGCGTGTTCCAGACAATTCACCCCCACCCCTGGCAATGTGTTCCACACTTCACACCCCACACCCCTGCAGCACGCTGTAGACTTCACCCCCACCCCCTGGCAATGTGTTCCAGACTTCACCCCCACCCCTGCAGGCGTGTTTCCAGACTTCACCCCCACCCCTGGCAACGTGTTCCAGACTTCACCCCCCACCCCTGGCAATGTGTTCCACACTTCACCCCCACCCCTGGCAATGCGCTGTAGTCCACACCCCCACCCCTGGCAGCGCGCTGTAGACCCCACGCCCACCTCCAGTCTCCGACACTTTCCACTCTGAGTGAAGGATTCTGACGGCCTACTCTGGAACTGTCCCCTCTAGAAATATGCGCTCTTGTGCACAGCCCAAGTAGTAGACGCACGGTGGCGCAGCGGCACAGCTGGTGCCTTGCAGCACCGAAGACTTGGGTTCGATCCTGACTACGGGTGCTGTCTGTATCGGAGTTTGCACGCTTTCCCCGTGACCGCGTGGGTTTTTTCCGGGAGCTGCAGTTTCCTCCCACACTCCAAAGACGTGCAGGTTTGCAGGCTACGTGGCTCGGTATAAATGTAAATTGTGCCTAGTGTGTGTAGGATGGTGTTAGTGTGCGGGGATCGCCGGTCGGCACGGAACCGGTGGGCCGAAGGGCCTGTTTCCGCGTTGTATCTCTAAACTAAACTAGTTTCCTTGAAGCTTCCAATAAATTCTTATTTTATTTTTGCCTACATCTTCTTTCGATCACTACGCACGTTTTCTTCTTTTTATATATATATTCTTTTGAACTTCAGCTGTCTTTCCATAAATACAATGTGATCTTTTGCATTATGTATCAGCTTTCCTTTCTTCTCCTGTCTTTCCTTTCAACTTGTTAAGATGCCTGTTTATATTGAGTTCTACTGAAATAAACATGCCACGGAGCGACACAGCACGGAAACAGGCCCTTCGGCCCAACTAGCCCATGCCGACCAACTTGCCCCATCTGCGTTAGTCCCATTTGGCCCATATCCTTCCACACCTCTCCGTTGCATGTACATGTCCAGTGTCGTTAAAATGTTGTTATTGACCAAGCCTCAACTACCTCTGTCAGACACAGAGTGCTGGAGTAACTCAGCGGGTCAGGCAGCATCTGTGGAGAACATGGATAGGTGACGTTTCACAGAGTGCTGGAGTAACTCAGCGGGACAGGCAGCATCACTTGAGAGAAGGAATGGGTGACGTTTCAGGTCGAGACCCTTCTTCAGACTGAGAGTCAAGGGAATGAGAGATATACACGGAGCCTAGGAGAAATTAATGGACAATAGACAATAAGTGCAGGAGTAGGCCATTCGGCCCTTCGAGCCAGCACCGCCATTCAATATGAAGATGGCTGATCATCCACAATCAGTACCCCGTTCCTGCCTTCCCCCCATATCCCCTGACTCCCGCTATCTTTAAGAGCCCTATCTAGCTCTCTCTTGAAAGTATCCAGAGAACCGGCCTCCACTGGAGCATATCATCCTCTGTTGTTACAGACAATAGACAATAGGTGCAGGAGGAGGCCATTCGGCCCTTCGAGCCAGCGCCACCATTCAATGTGATCATGGCTGTTATCGTGCCCGCACCAATTGCCTCCTCTGGCAGCTCGCTCCATACACCCACCGCCCTCTGAGAGGGGGTAAAATTTGCCCCTCGGGTTCCTATTGAAATCTTTCCCCTCTAATCTGAAACCCATGTCCTCTGGTTCTCGATTCCCCTACTGGATAAAAAAAATCCATAGTGCATTCTCCCTACCCCTCATGGTCTTATCCACCTCTATAAGATCACCCCTCATCCTCCTGCGCTCCAAGGAGCAGAGTCCCAGCCTGCCCCAACCTCTCCCTGCAGCTCACACCCTCGGGTCCCGCCAACATCCTCTGTTTCTCCTTGTTTTCTGTTGTTTATAAAAAAAAACGTGAAGACATAGATCTGTGTATTGAGACAGGAATTCAATTATTATAATTTTTCAGAAAACAGTAACTGTATATTTTTGCTTTGGGATTAATGTAATGGAAATCGGTTGCCATGGTGACCGTTCTGAGTTGATCTCCACGATGTTTAATCTGGCATGAATTGCGGCAGTATTATTAATGGGTCACCGTGGGGTGAAGTGGAGGAGCCAAGGTTCAGAAAACTGTGTGAAACTAATCTGAACTCTCGCACCCTTTTATCTGCCTGGATTGCAGCATCTGACTGGCTCTGACAAGCCCTGCGGTTAATTGCCAAGCCAAGCAGAATCGGAAGCGATTTTGTAAAAAATAAAGAAATTCTTAAAAACGAGAGAGTGATTTGATTCTGCCAATAAAAAAGCCAAAGGGGGAATTATGAGAGGCGTAGAGAGGAGAGACAGTCGGATAGACAGAGAGTGCTGGAGTAACTCAGCGGGTCAGGCAGCATCTGTGGGGAACATGGATAGGTGACGTTTCGAGTTGGGGCCTTTCCTCAGACAATCATAACCTTTTTCCCAGGATGGAAAAATCAAACACGAGCAGCGTTGGTCCAGTTTATTGTCACGTGTGCCGAGGTCCAGTGAAAAGCTTTTGTTGCGTGCTAACCAGTCAGCGGAAAGACAATACATGATTACAATCGATCCATTGTGTATAGATGCGGGATAAAATAATAACCTTTGGTACAATTTAAAGTCCGATCAAAAGATAGTCCGAGGGTCACCAATGAGGTAGACAGTCGTTCAGGACCGCTCTCTGGTTGTGGTAGGATGGTTCAGTTGCCTGATAACAGCTGGGAAGAAACTGGCCCTGAATCTGGAGGTGTGCGTTTTCACACTTCTGTACCTCTTGCCCGTTGAGATTTTTAAGGTGAAGGGGCAAAGGAAATGAGCGGGCACTTTTTTCAGAGGGTGGTGGGTGCCTGGAACGCGCTGCCAGGGGTGGCGGTGGTGTCTCGGTTTCAAGGTCAGTTTATTGCCACATGCACCAGTTAAGGTACAGTGGCATTTGAGTTACTATACAGCCATACTAAGTGAAAAGCAACAGGACACACATCCACATAAAATAAAAGTTAATATAAACATCCACCACAATGTGGCTCCCCACATTCCTCAATGTGATGGAAGGTAATAAAGTCCAATCTTCTCCCTCTTTATTCTCCCGCAGTCGGGGCAGTCGAACCATCCGCAGTCGGGGCGATCGAAACTCCCGCATCGGGACGGTTGAAACTCTCCACGGCTTGGAGCTCCCGAATCTGTCTAACCTGGGACCGCGGGCTCCACGATGTTAGTCCACAGGCCCGTGGTTGGAGCTCTCCACAGTCGATCCCCGGCAAAGGGATTGCATGCTCCACGATGGTAGGTCCGGGGTTGAAGCGCCGGGTCGGTCTCCAGGAAAGGCCGTGCCGCTCCACGATGTTAGGCCGCAGTGGGGACCGGAAATAATCGCATCTCCGTCAAGGTAAGAGATTGAACAAAGTTTCCCCGAAACCCCCACCCCCCACATAAAACAAACCAAGGAACACTAACAATAACAGAAGAAAGGACAGACAGACTGTTGGCGAGGCAGATACGATAGTGGCATTGAAGAGGATGTTGGATGGGCACGTGGATATGGATCACGTGCAGGCAGATAAGGGTTGGTCTTGGCATCAGGTTCAGCACGGGCATTGTGGGCCGAAGGGCCTGTTCCGCTGCTGTACTGGTCTATGTTCCTCAGTAGAGTAGTTCCTTCATAACAAGACGAGTTGAGTATCGGAGCAAAGAGGTCCTTCTGCAGTTGTACAGGGCCCTAGTGAGACCACACCTGGAGTATTGTGTGCAGTTTTGGTCTCCAAATTTGAGGAAAGACATTCTTGCTATTGCGGGAGTGCAGCGTAGGTTCACCAGATTAGTTCCCGGGATCGTGGGACTGTCATCTCCTGAGAGAATGGAGCGGCTGGGCTTGTACACTCTGGAGTTTAGAAGGATGAGAGGAGATCTTATTAAAACATATAAGATTATTAAGGGTTTGGACTCGCTAGAGGCAGGAAACATGTTCCCGATGTTGGGGGAGTCCAGAACCAGGGGCCACAGTTTAAGAATAAGGGGTAAGCCATTTAGAACGGAGACGAGGAAACACTTTTTCTCACAGAGAGTTAGTTGTGAGTCTGTGGAATTCTCTGCCTCAGAGGGCGGTGGAGTCCGGTTCTCTGGATACTTTCAAGAGAGAGCTAGATAGGGCTCTTAAAGATAGCGGAGTCAGGGGATATGGGGAGAAGGCAGGAACGGGGTACTGATTGGGGATGATCAGCCATGATCACATTGAATGGCGGTGCTGGCTTGAAGGGCTGAATGGCCTACTCCTGCACCTATTGTCTATTGTCTATTGTCTATAGAAAATGTCAAGTAGGTTTCAGATGGCCACAAATGTGTGGAACATTCTGCGTGTTTTACCAAAGATGTATAATAACACCTAAAGTGAGTTTTGAGTGTCAGGGCAAATGTGCTCCAGACCCCCCAGCACCCTGTGTAACAGCAAAACCAACCTCACATATCACCTTTCAACTTTGCCCCTCTCACCTGCCGCTCTTTTAGAAAGGAGGTGAGGAGAAACTTCTTTAGTCAGAGGGTGGTGAATCTGTGGAACTCATTGCCACAGAAGGCTGTGGAGGCCAAGTCAGTGGATATTTTTAAGGCAGAGTTAAACAAATTCCTGATTAGAATGGGTGTCAATGGTTATGGGGAGAAGGCAGGAAATTGGGATTAGGAGGCAGAGATCAGCCATGATTGAATGGCGGAGTGGACTCGATGGGCCGAGTGGCCTAACTCTACTATAACCTGTGAACCTTAATGGGCCTGTCGCACTTACCTGATTTTTTTCGGCGACTGCTGGCAAAGGTGGCTGAAAATGTTCAACATGTTGAAAATCCAGCGGCGACCAGAACAAGGTGCGACTCTCTGGGCGACTACTCACGGCCATACAGGCATCACCCCAAAGAGTCGTACCTTGTTCTGGTCGCCGCTGGATTTTCAACATGTTGAACCTTTTTCACCGACTTACAATGACCTGTGACGGGTGCCGGCAGTCGCGGACAAAGTCGCGTAAGTGGGACAGGCCCTTAAGGCCAAGCCCTCTAGTCTCTGACACGTTCACTCTGGGCAAAACAGTTCTGACCATCTACCCTATCGAGGCCCATGTAATAAAATATAATTGGCGGTTCAAGGTGACTCGTGCCTTCATTTATATTTCTCTCTGGTCCACATTAAGGAGAAGTATTTGTAGTGAGGTTGCTTGGCATGAAATGTTTATGGGAATGAGAATGAGGAGCAGTGAGCTTGCGTTATCACAAGCTGCACACGTGCTGGGTGAACGACGGGGGGAGGTGAACATATTCACAGAGACGGCTCCGATAGCTGTGGGCTGCCCCACTGGACAAGCAGGAAGCGGCTGTACTGCCCACCAGACCGAGGCTTTGGCTAATTGCTTTGTTGATTACGTGCGGGTGCCGTTCTATGTACCGGAGCCACAGCTCGGAAACCAAGTGCCCAAACTCCACATTGAAGAGACCCAAAGCTTCAGCAAGGGTTGCCGACACAGACATTTAATTAAAGCAGACAAAAGTGCTGGAGAAACTCAGCGGGTGAGGCAGCATCTGAGGGGCGAAGGAAATAGGCAACGTTTCTGGCCGAAACCCGGCCTTCTTCGACCCGAAAACGTCGCCTATTTCCTTCGCCCCATAGATGCTGCCTCACCCGCTGAGTTTCCCCAGCAATTATGTCTACCTTCGATTTTCCAGCATTTGCAGTTCCTTCTTAAACATTTAATTAAAGCCCTGTCTCCCTCTCTGATTCATTGGAACTCAGTCATTAGAACTTGACTTTAACAGAGCTAAAAAGCACATTTGGACAGATACATGGATGTCTTTCATCCACCTAGCCCTTGTCAACCAGGTGGGCACATTGGGTTATTCTCTTTGGTCTCCACTTGTACATGTCCCATCCAACCATTTTTTATCCATATATCTCAGACTTTGCTGGCTTTGCTGGCTTTGCTGACTCTCCCACCCACCTGTGGAAACATCCTCTCCACATCCACTCTATCCATGCCTTTCATTATTCTGTACCTTTCAATGAGGTCCCCCCCCTCAACTGATCTATCTCTCCCTCCTAACCCCATTCTCCTGCCTTCTCCCCAGAACCCCTGACACCCGTACTAATCAAGAATCTATCTCTCTCTGCCTTAAAAATATCCACTGACTTGGCCTCCACAGCCTTCTGTGGCAATGAATCCCACAGATTCACCACCCTCTGACTAAAGAAATTCCTCCTCATCTCCTTCCTAAAGGGACGTCCTTTAATTCTGAGGCTGTGCCCTCTAGTCCTAGACTCTCCCACCAGTGGAAACATCCTCTCCACATCCACTCTATCCAGTTTCAATGAGGTCCCCCCTCAACCTTCTAAACTCCAGCGAGTACAGGCCCAGTGCCGACAAACGCTCATCATATGTTAACCCACTCATTCCTGGGATCGTTCTTGTAAACCTCCTCTGGACCCTCTCCAGAGCTGGCACATCCTGTCTCGGATATGGAGCCCAGATTTGCTCACAGTTACTCCAGATATGGCCTGACAGCGCCTCATAGAGCCTCAGCATTACGCCCCTGTTTTCACATTGCCTTTTATACTTCACTAGCAATTTGAAGGGGTTGAGACGAAATCCTTTCTGCAGATGTTGAATGATGGATTGGTGTTTACATGGAGCAGAGTGGATGAACCACCCTGCGGCCACCATTGGCCACATACTTGCTGTTCCACAATGGGGCAAATAAATATCACCTTTGTTTTCCCAAAGCGACCCGAGCTGATTCAAGAAACAGCCGCTGCAAGTCAAATATTTTGTTTGCCTTTATGACCAGTGTGACTTCCAAATGGGCCAGGAAGTGACAAGGTTCAGTTCCCAGCTCCCAGCCTCTGGGTGGGAACAGACACACCGCAAGTGGTCTTTGTGGCCCTGGGGAAGAGGCCCGTAAATCACCCAGCATCCTCACTTTCTAATCACCCAGCATCCTCGCCCGTTCTAATCAAGAATCTATCTATCTCTGCCTTAAAAATATCCACTGACTTGCCCTCCACAGCCATCTGTGGCAAAGAATTCCACAGATTCACCGCCCTCCGACTAAATAGCTTCCTCCTCAATCCTAAAGGAACATTCTTTAATTCTGAGGCTGTGCCCTCTGGTCCTAGACTCTCCCACCAGTGGAAACATCCTCCCCACATCCACTCTATCCAGGCCTTTCACTATTCTGTATGTTTCAATGAGGTCCCCCCTCATCCTTCTAAACTCCAGCGAGTACAGGCCTGACAAACGCTCATCATATGAACTATGACTAGTCCATGTGTGCTTATGGAGAGGGTGAGGAATATCGGAGTTATTCACAGAGTGCTGGAGTAACTCAGCGGGTCAGGCAGCATCTGTGGAGAACATGGATAGGTGACGTTTCACAGAGTGCTGGAGTAACTCAGCGGGTCAGGCAGCATCTGTGGAGAACATGGATAGGTGAGGTTTCACAGAGTTCTCCAGAGATGCTGCCTGACCCGCTGAGTTGCTCCAGCACTCTGTGAAACGTAAAAGTATGATTTTGTTTATTTCCGTCTCTTCCTATTCCATTGTGGATCAGGGGAGCCAGTTTTTCGAAGCATCCATATATTCCTACTCTTCAGTATTTCGTTATTTCTACATCAGAGAGCTTTAATATAATTTATTTTTCTATCAACAGCTTTTTATGAAGATGTGTAGTTCAGCGCTGGATATAACTAACGGGCAAGTTTGGTGTCAAGGGATAAGGTGATTAATTACTTTCTTTATTGTGTGCTCAAGGATTGGATGTGACTACTTTGTTAAGTGAGTCTTGTATCAGGACATCTCCGTTAATGCACGGTCCAATAACTACACAAATTGTTAGTGTTGTACACTTCACACATCAGTTAGAATATTAATTCAATGAGGTTGTTTTTGCAGGAATATGTGACAACACTTATTACATTGCGGTCACACAATTCCGTGGTGGTGTGATGAATTAACAGGGCCGTCAGAACTTTAGTTTCTGGGCTGGCAATCGTGGAGGCCATCTTGTCCCGAGCGATAGGGGAAGTGGAAGGTGATGGATGGTGTGTCACTGTGAAGTCTTGTGAATACGTGAGACCCTCAAGGGTAGTTAATGAATGTTGGCATGTGTATAACAAGGGTGTGAATATCATGTGATGACTCTAACCTACTGGCCTGCCGCTGAACCGTGAGCGATATTGCCGGCAGCCATGGCCGCTGAAACCTGGGTTATTTTTGAGCTGAGCATTCTTGTTAGTAAAATGTGGCCCTGGAGCGCTGCGAAGCATGATGGCATTTGATCAGAACCTTGAGCGTTCGGTTCAAAAGTTCAGCCGCGTATTTCTGTACCGTGTCAAACGCCTGTGTTTGCCGGCGGGCAGTCTGAGGCAGCATACGGTCGGGAGCTGCAGTCAGGTTGCGTTCTGTGATCATTCATCACCCTCGCTGGCTTCCCTGCCGGCAATGAGCTCCGGCGATCCGACGTTTCTGCGACTGTCAAACCGGATGTAAACGCACACGGTTAATCATTTCATAAATACACGCTGGCTGAGCAACGAGCTCGTCACATTGATGCGGCAATTCTGCTGGCCTTTTCTACTTTGCTCTCTGCTTATGTCGAACGAGGCAAAACAGACAAAAGACAATAGGTGCAGCAGTAGGCCATTCGGCCCTTCGAGCCAGCACCGCCATTCAATATGATTATGGCTGATCATCCCCAATCAGTACCCCGTTCCTGCCTTCTCCCCATATCCCCTGACTCCGCTATCTTTAAGAGCCCTATCTAGCTCTCTCTTGAAAGTATCCAGAGAACCGGCCTCCACCGCCCTCTGAGGCAGAGAATTCCACAGACTCACCACTCTCTGTGTGAAAAAGTATTTCCTGGTCTCCGTTCTAAATGGCCGACCACTTATTCTTAAACTGTGGCCCCTGGTTCTGGACTCCCCCAACATCGGGAACATGTTTCCTGCCTCTAGCATGTCCAAACCCTTAATAATCTTATATGTGTCAATAAGATCCCCTCTAATCTTTCTAAACTCCAGAGTATACAAGCCCAGCCGCTCCATTCTCTCAGCATATGATCGGTCCCACCATCCCTGGAATTAACCTTGTAAACCTACGCTGCACTCCCTCAATAGCAAGAATGTCCTTCCTCAAATTAGGGGACCAAAACTACACACAATACTCACAGTTACATCCCCACTTGACCTGTTCCTGCTGCATCCCTTCTGCCAGTGTCAGTATGTTGGTACACAAAGTCTTTATTCGCATGTGGATGTACTAAAGAATGGCAGCCTGATGTAACTGTGCATCTCCTAAATATTGGACAGATGTTAGACATAAAGCATTGAAACAGGCCCTTCGGCCCAACTTGCCCATACTGACCAAGATGCCCCATGTACACTAGTCCCACCTGCCCGCATTGGGCCCCTATCCCTCTACACCCGTCCTATCTATGTACCTGTCCAAATGTCATTTAAATATTGTTATAGTACCTGGTTCAACAACCTCATCTGGCAGCTCGTTCCATTCACCTACTTCAGGCAGCATCTGTGGAGAACATGAATAGGCGACGTTTCACAGAGTGCTGGAGTAACTCAGCGGGTCAGTCACGCTAGAGGCAGGAAACATGTTCCCGATGTTGGGGGAGTCCAGAACCAGGGGCCACAGTTTAAGAATAAGGGGTAAGCCATTTAGAACGGAGATGAGAAAAAACACTTTTTCTCACAGAGAGTGGTGAGTCTGTGGAATTCTCTGCCTCAGAGGGCGGTGGAGGCAGGTTCTCTGGATACTTTCAAGAGAGAGCTAGATAGGGCTCTTAAAGATAGCGGAGTCAGGGGATATGGGGAGAAGGCAGGAACGGGGTACTGATTGGGGATGATCAGACATGATCACAGTGAATGGCGGTGCTGTCTTGAAGGGCCGTATGGCCTACTCCTGCACCTATTGTCTATTGTCTATTGATGTCAGCCTTGGTTGAGGAACAAGGCACAACGTGGTGTAGATGTTGCTGGTTTCCCCAGAGCAAGTCTCCGTCCCTTTAATCAGTGCAGCATAAATCAAACCAAGGCCCTTTGCAGAGGATGAGAGGAGAACCTCGTTAACTCAACCTTGTTTCAACTTTTTAATGAGGCAAAAGAAAACTTTCCTTGTGTAAAAAAAAACCCTACCAGCGCTGAAAACCTGGTGGCAGTGAAACTTCAGATCTGTGCTCTTGTCCATTGCCATTACGTCTAGCCTGGCTCTGGAGGTGGCATCATTAATTAGGATCACTTCACACTGGGTACGAACGAGCGCGCTGAGAACACAGGCCCCAGGCTTCTGCTGTTGTATAACATTTATGATTCAATAATACATTCCAGAATATGAAACCATTTCTCGCACTTGGTTCTAACACTGCTGTATGTTAGTGGTATAGGGGGGAGATTATTTTAAAGATTAGACCAGAGTTTTGATTCAAACCCAAATTCTTTTACCATAACAAAATGAAATTGCGTGCAGTGAAGAAAGTGAATGGCATGTTGCCCTTCACAACAAGAGGAGTTGAGTATGGGAGCAAAGAGGTCCTTCTGCAGTTGTACAGGGCCCTAGTGAGACCACACCTGGAGTATTGTGTGCAGTTTTGGTCCCCAAATTTGAGGAAAGACATACTATTGAGGAAGTGCAACGTTGGACCGGGATGCTGGGAGGCGGAACTGTCCATATGCTGGATGTAGCAGCTGGGCCTACTCTGGAATTTAGAAGGATGAGAGGGGGAACTTATGAAACCTGAAACATATAGGGATTATTAAGG
>JAVHYY010000599.1:0-15253 GCA_035221665.1 Okamejei kenojei | reverse complement strand
GTTTTATTGAGATTTTGAAGTTTAATGAGTTTAGATGAAGTTTAAATGAGTTTGTAGGAGAGGTTTGTATTGAGGGTTTTTATTGGGTTTAATAGAGTTTAAGAGTAGTTTAAAAGAATTGTATAGAAGTTATATAGTGTAAGAGAGATTAGAGGAATTTATAAGGAGGGGTTTGAAGTGAGTGAATGATTAATATAATTTAAGAAGTTTGGTTTTGGAAGGTTTTAATAGATTTATAGAGTTTTTATTTTCTACAACCTCTCTAAATCATCCTCTAATCCATCGAGATTTTACATCTAAATTAAGGAATTACGGTTTAGCGTTAGGGTTGGGGTTTAAGGTTAGGGTTGGTGTTAGGGTTAGGATTTGGGTTATGGGTAGCGTTAGTGTTAGGGTTTGAGAGTTAGGGTTAGGTTTAGTGGTATATTAGCGTTAGGGTTCGGGATTAGGGTAGGGTTATGGGGTTAGGGTTAGGATTAGGGTTAGGTTTAAGGCTAACGTTTAACGGTTAGGGTTACGTTATGGTTGTGGAAATTTTGTATACTCCTCTAAGGGCCGTTATAACCCCTCTCCTAAACACACCTCAAATCACCTTTAAACCCCCTGTAACCCACCCTAAAACCGCTAAATAATACTATCACACTGAACCCGCATAACCCTTCCAAACTTCTCCGAACCCTGTTAAAAACATTAAAACTAATGTAAACACCTCTAAAATCCTCTAAACCTCTCTAATTCCGCTCCCAGTTTCCCATTGATATAATCTAAATTTAGGTTAGGGTTAGGTTAGTTATGCGTTTATTTTGTGATTGCGGTTTGCATAATGCTCTAAACTCAAACCGCTCGCAAACTCTCTAAACGACTGTAAACAACCTCTCAACACCTTTTCAACCCTCTGTAATTTTGCCCAAAAAAGCCCTCTGACCCGCCCGCTAAATTATAGCCGCGTACAACTATTAAAAAAACCCGCATAAAACCCTCCAATTTCTCCAACAAACTTCTCTAAAACCTCTTTAAAATTACTGTAACCACCTCTAAATCCCTCATAACCCATCTAACCCCTCGAAAACCCGCCAAACGACTTCATACAACTGCAAATCTTTAAACCATCTACACTCACTAAACCCATTAAAACCTCTTTATAACCTCTCGAAAGCAATCGAAAAACATCTAAACACTCTAAACCTCTCGAAACCCCTCCAAATCACTCCGACAAAACGATACCGCTCTAAACACTAGACTTTCCAAACACCATCTTTTTTAAAAGCCCCCTTCATACCCATCACCAAACCACTCTAAATGCCGTATAACCACGCTAAACCTATCTAAATCACTCCTCAAATCCCTTCAGGTTTAGGATGAGCAAAACACGACCATGGAATGGGAGCTGGCGATGGAGCAAAAGCTAGACGTGGCGACGGATTTGGAGATGGAGCAAAAGCTAGACCCCGAGGAGGTTTCTGGAGAGCGGGAGAAAAAACTAGACCTGGAGACGGAGCTGGAGACGTGAGCAAAAGCTAGACCTGAGGATGGAGCTGAGATGGAGGAGCAATAGCTAGAGCTGAGATGGAAAGGAGAGATGAGCAAAAGCTAGAGCCCTGGAGTTGGAGCTGCAAGATGGATCAAAACCTAAGTGCGGAGATGGAGATGGAGATGAGCAAAACAAGAGCACGGAGATGGAGCCTGGACATGCTGCAAAAGCTAGAACCTGGAGATGGACTGGAATGGACAAAAGCTAGACATGGAGACGGAGTTGGAGATGGAGCAAAAGCTAGACCCGGAGTGTGCTGGAACCATGAACAAAAGCTAGACCTGAGACTGAGCTGGAAACGGAGCAAAAACCTAGACCTGGAGATGGAGCTGGAGGATTGAGCAATAGCTAGAGCTGGAGATGGAGATGGAAATGCAGCAAAAGTTAGACCTGGAGATGGACTGGAGATGGAGCAATAGCTAGACCAGGGAGATTGAGCTGGAGATGGAATGCGAGAGATAGATCTGGAGATGGAGCTGGAGATGAGCGAGAGCTGGAACCCTGGAGATGGAGCTGGAGATGAGCAAAATCGAGACCTGGCGATGGAGCTGGAAGATTGAGCAAAAGCGAGACCTGTCGATGCAGCGTTGGAGCTAAAAGCTAGATCTACGATGAAGCTGGAGATGGGAGCAAAAGCAAGACCTGCGATGGAGCTGGTGATGGAGCAAAGCAAGACAAAGGAGCCTGGACAATTGAGCAAAAGCTCGACCTGGAGATGGAGCTGGAGAATGGAGCAAAAGCTAGACTTCCTGGCGGACGTGCTGGAGATGGAGCAAAAGCTAGACCCGTGGGTGGTGCAAGGAGACGGAGACACCCCCCTCTAAAACCCTACAAAAAAAACTAGACCTGGAGACGCCCCCTCGAGCTGGAGACGGATCAAAAGCTAGCCAGTGGTAGATGGAGCAGGAGATGGAGCAATAGCTAGAGCTGGAGATGGAGATGGATATGGAGCGAGATCTAGACCTGAGAGAGCTGTAGGTGGAGCGAGAGCTAGAGCGCCGGAGATGGAGCTAGAGATTGGAGCGAGAGATAGACCGGGAGATGGAGCTGGAATCGGCCTGATAGACCTGGAGATGCAAGCTGGAGATGGAGCGAGAGCTGGAGTGGAGATGGAGAAGCGGGAGATGGAGCAAAAAAGCGAGACCTGGCGATGGAGCTGGAGATGGAGCAAAAGCGAGACTGGCGATGAGCAGCTGAAGTTGGAGCTAAAGCTAGATCTGACGATAAAGCTGGAGATGGAGCAAAAGCAAGACCTGGCGATGGAGCTGGAGATGGAGCAAAAGCTATGACCCGGAGGTGGTGCTGGAGACGGAGCAAAAACTAGACCTGGAGACGGAGCTGGAGACGGAGCAAAAGCTAGACCTGGAGATGGAGCTGGAGATGGAGCAATAGCTAGAGCTGGAGATGGAGCTGGAGATGGAGCAAAAGGTAGACCTGGCGATGGAATTGGAGAAGGAGCAAAAGGTAGACCTGGCGATGGAGCTGGAGATGGAGCAAAAGATAGACCTGGAGATGGGGCTGGAGATGGAGCAAAAGCTGGACCTGGAGCTGGAGATTGGAGGCAAAAGATAGACCTGGAGATGGGAGCTGGAGATGGAGCAAAAGCTAGACCTGGAGATGGAGTGTAGATGGAGCCAAGCTAGTTTGAGACGAAGCTGGAGATTGAACAAAAGCTAGCTGGAGATGGTGCTGGAGATGCAGCAAAAGCTAACCTGGAGATGGAGCTGGAGATGGCGCAAAAGCTAAACCAGGAGATGGAGCTGGAGATGGAGCAAAGCTAAGATCTAGATGGAGCTGGAGATGAGCAAAAAGCTAGACCTGGGGATGATGCAGGAGATGGAGCAAAAGCTAGACCTCGAGATGGAGCTGGGAAATGCAGCAAAAGTTAGACCTGGGGATAGGAGCTGGAGATGGAGCAATATCTAGACCCATGGAGATGGAGCTCGAGAGCTAGACCTGAGCTTGAGATGGAGCGAGAGTACACCGGGAGACGGAGCTGGAGATGGAGCGAGAGCTAGATCTGGAGATGGGAGCTGGAGATGGAGCGAGATCTAGACCTGGAGAGAGCTGGAGATGAGCGAGAGCTAGACGGAGATGAGCTAGAGATGGAGCGAGAGATAGACCGGGAGATGGAGCTTGGAGATGGAGCGAGAGATAGACCTGGAGGATGGAGCTGGAGATGGAGCGAGAGCTGACCTGGAGATGGAGCTGAGATGGAGCAAAAGCGAGACCTGGCGATGGAGCTGGAGATGGAGCAAAAGCGAGACCTTGCGATGGAGCTGAAAGTTGGAGCTAAGCTAGATCTGACATGAACTGGAGATGGAGCAAAAGAGACCTGGCGAGCTGGAGATTGACTGGAGATGGAGCTGGATGGAGCAAAAGCTCGACCAGATGGAGCCTGAGCGATGCAAAAACTAGTGAGAGGATGGAGACGCAAAAGAGGAGCAGACCTGGAGAGGAGCTGGAGATGGAGATGGAGGAGAGCTGGGAGATGGAGAAGATGGAGCTATAGCTAGACCTGGAGATGGAGCTGGAGATGAGCGAGAGATAGACCTTGGAGCTGAGATGGAGCGAGAGCTTGAGAGTGGATGCTGGAGATGGAGGAGGAGATATGGAAGATGGAGCTGGAGATGAGATGGAGCTGGAGAAGAAAGAGCATGGAGCTGGAGATGGAGCAAAAAGACTGGCGATGGAGCTGGAGATGGAGCAAAAGCAGGTAGACCTGCGATGGAGCTGGAGATGGAGCAAAATCTGGAGATAGACCTGGAGATAGGAGGAAGGAGCAAAAGAGCTGGAGATGGGAGCAAGAGTGAGCCTGGAGACCTGGAGATGGAGCAAAAGATAGACCTGGAGATGGAGCTGGAGATGGAGCAAAAGCTAGACCTGGAGATGGAGCTGGAGATGGAGAAAAGCTAGTATTGGGACGAAGCGGAACAAAAGCAGAGACCTGGAGATGGTGCTGGAGATGGCAGCAAAAGCTAGACCTGGAGATGGAGCTGGAGATGGCGCAAAGCTAAACCAGAGATGGAGCTGGAGATGGAGCAAAAGCTAGAACTGAGATGGAGCTGGAGATGGAGCAAAAGCTAGACCTGGGGATGATGCAGAGATGGAGCAAAAAGCTAGACCTCGAGATGGAGCTGGAAATGCAGCAAAAGTTAGACCTTGGGATGGAGCTGGAGATGGAGCGAATCTAGCCTGGGATGAGCTGGAGATGGAGCGAGAGATGAGCTGGAGATGGAGATCTGGAGATGGAGCGAGCGAGATCTAGACCTGGAGATGGAGCTGGAGATGGAGCGAGAGCTAGACCGGGAGATGGAGCTGGAGATGGAGCGAGAGATAGACCGGAAGATGGAGCTGGAGATGGAGCGAGAGATAGACCTGGAGATGGATCTGGAGATGGGAGCGAGAGCTGGACTGGAGAGAGCTGGAGATGGAGCAAAAGCGAGACCTGGCGATGGAGCTGGAGATGGAGCAAAAGCGAGACCTGGCGATGGGCTGGAGAAGTTGGAGCTAAAGCAGAGATCTGACGATGGAAGCTGGAGATGGAGCAAAAGCAAGACCTGGCGATGGAGCTGGAGATGGAGCAAAAGCTCGACCTGGAGATGGAGCTGGAGATGGAGTAAAAGCTAGACTTGGCGACGGAGCTGGAGATGGAGCAAAAGCTAGACCCGGAGGTGGTGCTGGAGACGGAGCAAAAACTAGACCTGGAGACGGAGCTGGAGACGGAGCAAAAGCTAGACCTGGAGATGGAGCTGGAGATGGAGCAATAGCTAGAGCTGGAGATGGAGATGGAGATGGAGCGAGATCTAGACCTGGAGATGGAGCTGGAGATGGAGCGAGAGCTAGAGCGGGAGATGGAGCTAGAGATGGAGCGAGAGATAGACCGGGAGATGGAGCTGGAGATGGAGCGAGAGATAGACCTGGAGATGGAGCTGGAGATGGAGCGAGAGCTGGACCTGGAGATGGAGCTGGAGATGGAGCAAAAGCGAGACCTGGCGATGGAGCTGGAGATGGAGCAAAAGCGAGACCTGGCGATGGAGCTGAAGTTGGAGCTAAAGCTAGATCTGACGATGAAGCTGGAGATGGAGCAAAGCAAGACCTGGCCGCAAAAGCTCGATGGAGCTGGAGATGAGCAAAAAGAGACCCGGTGGTGCTGGAGACGGAGCAAAAACTAGACCTGGAGACGGAGCTGGAGACGGAGCAAAAGCTAGACCTGGAGATGGAGCTGGAGATGGAGCAATAGCTAGAGCTGGGAGAGAGGAGATGGAGCAAAAGCTAGACCTGGAGATGGAGCTGCAGATGGAGCAAAAGCTAGTGCTGGAGATGGAGCTGGAGATGGAGCAAAAGCAAGACGGAGATGGAGCTGGAGATGGAGCGAAAGCTAGACCTGGAGATGGAGCTGGAGATGGAGCAAAAGCTAGACCTGGAGATGGTGCTGGAGATGGAGCAAAAGCTAGACCTGGAGATGGAGCTGGAGATGGAGCAAAGGAGACGGAGTTGGAGATGGAGCAAAAGCTTAGACCGGAGGTGTGCTGAGATGGCTAGACCTGGAGCTGGAGATGGAGATGGAGCAGCGAGAGATAGACCTGGAGATGGAGCTGGAGATGGAGCGAGAGCTAGACCGGGAGATGGAGCTGGAGATGGAGCGAGAGCTAGACCTGGAGATGGAGCTGGAGATGGAGCGAGAGCTAGACCTGGAGATGGAGCTGGAGATGGAGCAAAAGCGAGACTGGCGATGGAGCTGAGAGACATGGAGATAGCTAGCTCTGGCGATGGAGCTGGAGATGGAGCAAAAGCAAGACCTGGCGATGGAGCTGGAGATGGAGCAAAAGGTAGACCCGGCGATGGAGCTGGAGATTGAGTAAAAGATAGACCTGGAGATGGAGCTGGAGATGGAGCAACAGCTAGACCTGGAGATGGAGCTGGAGATGCAAAAGCTAGAGCTGGATGGAGCAAAAGCAGACCTGGAGATAGAGCTGGAGATGGATGGAGCAAAAGCTAGACCTGGAGATGGAGCTGGAGATGGAGCAAAAGCTAGACCTGGAGATGGAGCTGGAGATGGAGCAACAGCTAGACCCGGAGATGGAGCTGGTGATGGAGCGAAAGCTAGACCTATGGGAGCTGGAGATGGAGCTAGAGATGGAGCAAAAGCTAGACCTGGAGAGAGCTGGAATGGAGCGAGAGAGCTGGATGGAGCTGGAGATGGAGCAATAGCTAGACCTGGAGATGGAGCTGGAGATGGAGCAAAAGCTAGACCTGGAGATGGAGCTGGAGATGGAGCAAAAGCTAGACCTGGAGATGGAGCTGGAGATGGAGCAAAAGCTAGACTGTTCTGAGATGGACCGATGGAGCTGGAGATGGAGCAAAAGCAAGACCTAGAGATGGAGCTGGAGATGGAGCAAAAGACCTGGAGATGGCCTGGAGATGAGTGGAGATGGAGATGGAGCTGGAGATGGAGCAAAAGCTAGACCTGGAGATGCTGGAGATGGAGCTAGAGCTGGAGATGGCAAGCAAAAGCAAACCTGATGGAGCTGGAGATGGAGCAAAAGCTAGACCTGGAGATGGAGCTGGAGATGGAGCTAAAGCTGGACAAAAAGGTAGACCTGCCTGGAGGAGATGGAGCTGGAGAATGGAGCAAAAGCAGTAGACTGGACTGGAGAATGGAGCTGGAGATGGAGCAAAAGCTAGACCTGGAGATGGAGCTGGAGATGGAAAAAGCTAGTATTGGAGATGCAGCAAAAGCTAGACCTGGAGATGAGCTGGAGATGGAGCAAAAGCTAAACGATGGAGCAGGAGATGGAGCTGGAGATGGAGCAAAAGCTAGAACTGGAGATGGAGCTGGAGATGGAGCAAAAGCTAGACCTGGGGATGATGCAGGAGATGGAGCAAAAGCTAGACCTCGAGATGGAGCTGGAAATGCAGCAAAAGTTAGACCTGGAGATGGAGCTGGAGATGGAGCAATATCTAGACCTGGAGATGGAGCTGGAGATGGAGCGAGAGCTAGGCCTGGGGATTGAGCTGGAGATGGAGCGAGAGATACACCGGGAGACGGAGCTGGAGATGGAGCGAGAGCTAGATCTGGAGATGGAGCTGGAGATGGAGCGAGATCTAGACCTGGAGATGGAGCTGGAGATGGAGCGAGAGCTAGACCGGGAGATGGAGCTAGAGATGGAGCGAGAGATAGACCGGGGAGATGGAGCGGAGCTGGAGATGGAGATAGACCTGGAGATGGAGCTGGAGATGGATCGATGAGCCTGGACCTGGAGATGGAGGAGACCTGGCGATGGAGATGAGCAAAAGCGAGACCTGGCGAATGAGCTGGAGATGGAGCAAAAGCGACGGCGATGGAGCGATGGAGCTAAAGACCTGGCGATCTGACGATGAGCTGGAGATGGAGCAAAAGCAAGACCTGGCGATGGAGCTGGAGATGGAGCAAAAGCTCGACCTGGAGATGGAGCTGGAGATGGAGTAAAAGCTAGACTTGGCGACGGAGCTGGAGATGGAGCAAAAGCTAGACCCGGAGGTGGTGCTGGAGACGGAGCAAAAACTAGACCTGGAGACGGAGCTGGAGACGGAGCAAAAGCTAGACCTGGAGATGGAGCTGGAGATGGAGCAATAGCTAGAGCTGGAGATGGAGATGGAGATGGAGCGAGATCTAGACCTGGAGATGGAGCTGGAGATGGAGCGAGAGCTAGAGCGGGAGATGGAGCTAGAGATGGAGCGAGAGATAGACCGGGAGATGGAGCTGGAGATGGAGCGAGAGATAGACCTGGAGATGGAGCTGGAGATGGAGCGAGAGCTGGACCTGGAGATGGAGCTGGAGATGGAGCAAAAGCGAGACCTGGCGATGGAGCTGGAGATGGAGCAAAAGCGAGACCTGGCGATGGAGCTGAAGTTGGAGCAAAAGCTAGATCTGACGATGAAGCTGGAGATGGAGCAAAAGCAAGACCTGGCGATGGAGCTGGAGATGGAGCAAAAGCTCGACCTGGAGGTGGTGCTGGAGACGGAGCAAAAAACTAGAACTGGAGACGGAGCTGGAGACGGAGCAAAAGCTAGACCTGGAGATGGTGCTGCAGATGGAGCAAAAGCTAGTGCTGGAGATGGAGCTGGAGATGGAGCAAAAGCAAGACACGGAGATGGAGCTGGAGATGGAGCGAAAGCTAGACCTGGAGAAGGAGCTGGAGATGGAGCAAAAGCTAGACCTGGAGATGGTGCTGGAGATGGAGCAAAAGCTAGACTTGGAGACGGAGTTGGAGATGGAGCAAAAGCTAGACCCGGAGGTGGTGCTGGAGACGGAACAAAAGCTAGACCTGGAGACGGAGCTGGAGATGGAGATGGAGCTGGAGATGGAGCGAGAGATAGACCGGGAGATGGAGCTGGAGATGGAGCGAGAGCTAGACCAGGAGATGGAGCTGGAGATGGAGCGAGATCTACACCTGGAGATGGAGCTGGAGATGGAGCGAGAGCTAGACCTGTAGATGGAGCTGGAGATGGAGCAAAAGCGAGACATGGCGATGGAGCTGGAGATGGAGCAAAAGCGAGACCTGGCGATGGAGCTGGAGTTGGAGCTATAGCTAGCTCTGGCGATGGAGCTGGAGATGGAGCAAAAGCAAGACCTGGCGATGGAGCTGGAGATGGAGCAAAAGGTAGACCCGGCGATGGAGCTGGAGATTGAGTAAAAGATAGACCTGGAGATGGAGCTGGAGATGGAGCAACAGCTAGACCTGGAGATGGAGCTGGAGATGGAGCAAAAGCTAGACTTGGAGAAGGAGCTGGAGATGGAGCAAAAGCAGGACCTGGAGATAGAGCTGGAGATGGAGCAAAAGCTAGACTTGGAGATGGAGCTGGAGATGCAGCAAAAGCTAGACCTGGAGATGGAGCTGGAGATGGAGCAACAGCTAGACCCGGAGATCGAGCTGGTGATGGAGCAAAAGCTAGACCTGGAGATGGTGCTAGAGATGGAGCAAAAGCTAGATCTGGAGATGGAGCTGGAGATGGAGCAAAAGCTAGACCTGGAAATGGAGCTGGAGATGGAGCAACAGCTAGACCCGGAGATCGAGCTGGTGATGGAGCAAAAGCTAGACCTGGAGATGGTGCTAGAGATGGAGCAAAAGCTAGATCTGGAGATGGAGCTGGAGATGGAGCAAAAGGTAGACCCGGCGATGGAGCTGGAGATTGAGTAAAAGATAGAGCTGGAGATAGAGCTGGAGATGGAGCAACAGCTAGACCTGGAGATGGAGCTGGAGATGGAGCAAAAGCTAGACTTGGAGAAGGAGCTGGAGATGGAGCAAAAGCAGGACCTGGAGATAGAGCTGGAGATGGAGCAAAAGCTAGACTTGGAGATGGAGCTGGAGATGCAGCAAAAGCTAGACCTGGAGATGGAGCTGGAGATGGAGCAACAGCTAGACCCGGAGATCGAGCTGGTGATGGAGCAAAAGCTAGACCTGGAGATGGTGCTAGAGATGGAGCAAAAGCTAGATCTGGAGATGGAGCTGGAGATGGAGCAAAAGCTAGACCTGGAAATGGAGCTGGAGATGGAGCAATAGCTAGACCTGGAGATGGAGCTGGAGATGCAGCAAAAGCTAGACCTGGAGATGGAGCTGGAGATGCAGCAAAAGCTAGACCTGGAGATGGAGCTGGAGATGGAGCAAAAGCTAGACCCGGAGATGGAGCTGGAGATGGAGCAAAAGCTAGACCTGGAGATGGAGCTGGAGATGGAGCAAAAGCTAGACCTGGAGATGGAGCTGGTGATGGAGCAAAAGCTAGACCTGGAGATGGAACTGGAGATGGAGCAATAGCTGGACCTGGAGATGGAGCTGGAGATGGAGCAAAAGCAAGACCCGGTGATGGAGCTGGAGATGGAGCAAAAGCTAGACCTGGAGATGGAGCTGGAGATGGAGCAAAAGGTAGACCTGGCGATGGAATTGGAGAAGGAGCAAAAGGTAGACCTGGCGATGGAGCTGGAGATGGAGCAAAAGATAGACCTGGAGATGGGGCTGGAGATGGAGCAAAAGCTGGACCTGGAGCTGGAGATGGAGCAAAAGATAGACCTGGAGATGGAGCTGGAGATGGAGCAAAAGCTAGACCTGGAGATGGAGCTGGAGATGGAGAAAAGCTAGTATTGGAGACGAAGCTGGAGATGGAACAAAAGCTAGACCTGGAGATGGTGCTGGAGATGCAGCAAAAGCTAGACCTGGAGATGGAGCTGGAGATGGCGCAAAAGCTAAACCAGGAGATGGAGCTGGAGATGGAGCAAAAGCTAGAACTGGAGATGGAGCTGGAGATGGAGCAAAAGCTAGACCTGGGGATGATGCAGGAGATGGAGCAAAAGCTAGACCTCGAGATGGAGCTGGAAATGCAGCAAAAGTTAGACCTGGGGATGGAGCTGGAGATGGAGCAATATCTAGACCTGGAGATGGAGCTGGAGATGGAGCGAGAGCTAGGCCTGGGGATTGAGCTGGAGATGGAGCGAGAGATACACCGGGAGACGGAGCTGGAGATGGAGCGAGAGCTAGATCTGGAGATGGAGCTGGAGATGGAGCGAGATCTAGACCTGGAGATGGAGCTGGAGATGGAGCGAGAGCTAGACCGGGAGATGGAGCTAGAGATGGAGCGAGAGATAGACCGGGAGATGGAGCTGGAGATGGAGCGAGAGATAGACCTGGAGATGGAGCTGGAGATGGAGCGAGAGCTGGACCTGGAGATGGAGCTGGAGATGGAGCAAAAGCGAGACCTGGCGATGGAGCTGGAGATGGAGCAAAAGCGAGACCTGGCGATGGAGCTGAAGTTGGAGCTAAAGCTAGATCTGACGATGAAGCTGGAGATGGAGCAAAAGCAAGACCTGGCGATGGAGCTGGAGATGGAGCAAAAGCTCGACCTGGAGATGGAGCTGATATGGAGTAAAAGCTAGACTTGGCGACGGGAGCTGGAGATGGAGCAAAAGCTAGACCCGAGGTGGTGCTGGAGACGGAGCAAAAAACTAGACCTGGATACGGAGCTGGAGACGGAGCAAAAGCTAGACCTGGAGATGGAGCTGGAGAATGGAGCAATAGCTAGAAAGCGGAGATGGAGAGGAGATGGAGCGAGATCTAGACACCTGAGTTGGAGCTGGAGATGGAGCGAGAGCTAGAGCGGGGAGATGGAGCTAGAGATGGAGCGAGAGATAGACCGGAGAATGGGAGGCTGGAGATGTGAGCGAGAGATAGACCTGGAGATGGAGCTGGAGATGGAGCGAGAGCTGGACCTGGAGATGGAGCTGGAGATGGAGCAAAAGCGAGACCTGGCGATGGAGGCTGGAGATGGAGCAAAAGCGAGACCTGGCGATGGAGCTGAAGTTGGAGCAAAAGCTAGATCTGACGATGAAGCTGGAGATGGAGCAAAAAGCAAGACCTGGCGATGGAGCTCGGAGATGGAGCAAAAGCTAACCCCGGAGTGGTGCTGGAGACGGAGCAAAACTAGACCAGGGTGTGGGACTGGAGACGGAGCAAAACTAGACCTGCAAAAGGAGCCCTGGAGATGGGGAGCTGGAGGATGTCAATAGCAGATGGAAGCAAAAGCTGGTGTGATGGAGCTGGAGATGCAAAAGCAAAACAGAATGAGAGCTGGAGAACCTGAGGATGCAAAAGATGAGTGGTGCTGGAATGGAGCAAAAGCGAAGACCTGGAGAAGTAGCTGGGACCTGGAGATGGAGCGATGGAGCAAAAGCTAGAGCGGTAGTTGGAGATGGAGGCAAAAGCTAACCTGGAGGTGGTGCTGGCAGATTGGACAAAAAGCTAGAACGCTGATAGAACCCGGGACGATGGAGCAGGAGATGAGCGAGAGCTAGGACCAGGAGAAGAGCAGGAGATGAGCCGCATGAACTCCCCATGGAGATGGAGCGGAGCATGAGCGCGCGAGCTGTAAGATGGAGCTGGATATGGAGCAAAAGCGAGAATGGCGATGAGCTGGAGATGGGAGCAAAAGCAGACCTGGAGATGGAGCTGGAGAGTTTGAGTAAAAGCTAGCTACTTGGCGAGAGCTGTGGAGAATGGAGCAAAAGCAGAACCTGGCGAGCTGGCTGGAGACGAGCAAACTACCTGGACCCGGACTAGAGACCGGAGATTGGAGATGAGCGGAGGATGAGCAACATGCTAGACCTGAGATGATGAGAGCCTGGATCAAAAGCTATGGAGGAGGAGCGGTAGATTGGAGCAATGAGATGACCTGGAGAGCTGGAGATGGAGCAAAAGCTAGACCTGAGATGGAGCTGGAGATGGAGCAAAAGCTAGACCTGGAAATGGAGCTTGAGATGGAGCAAAATATGCTAGACCTGGCGAGGAGATGAGCTGGAGATGATGCAAAAGCTAGACCTGGAGATGAGCTGAATGCAGCAAAAGCTAGATCCTGGAGATGGACTGGAGATGGAGCAAAAGCTAGACCCGGTGATGGAGCTGGAGATGGAGCAAAGCAAGACCTAGAGATGGAGCTGGAGAGACGGAGCAAAAGCTAGACCTGGAGATTGGAGCTGGTGATGACGAGCAAAAGCTAGACCTGGAGATGAACAGGAGAATGAGCAATAGCTTGGACCTGGAGATGGAGCTGGAGATTGGAGCAAAAGGCAAGACCCGGTGATGGAGCTGGAGAATGGAGCAAAAGCTAGAACCTGGAGATGAGCTGGAAGATGGAGCAAAGAGGTTAGACCTGGCGATGGAATTGGAGAAGTGAGCAAAGAGTGTAGACCTGGCGATGGAGCTGGAGATGGAGCAAAAGATAGACCTGAGATGGGCTGGAGATGGAGCAAAAGCTAGGACCTGGAGCTTGGGAGATAGAGCAAAAAAGATAGACCTGGAGAATGGAGCTGGAGTGGATGGAGCAAAAGCTAGACCTGGAGATGGCGCTGGAGATGGAGAAAAGCCTATATTGGAGACGAAGCTGGAGATGGAACAAAAGCTAGACCTGGAGATGGTGCTGGAGATGCAGCAAAAGCTAGACCTGGAGATGGAGCTGGAGATGGCGCAAAAGCTAAACCAGGAGATGGAGCTGGAGATGGAGCAAAAGCTAGAACTGGAGATGGAGCTGGAGATGGAGCAAAAGCTAGACCTGGGGATGATGCAGGAGATGGAGCAAAAGCTAGACCTCGAATGGAGCTGAAATGCAGCAAAAAAGTTAGACCTGGGATGGAGCTGGAGATGGAGCTATAGCTAGAACCTGGAGATGGAGCTGGAGATGGAGCGAGAGCTAGGCCTTGGGATTGATTTCTTGAGCTGGAGATGAGCGAGAGATACACCGGGAGACGGAGCTGGAGATGGAGCGAGAGCTAGATCTGGAGATGGAGCTGGAGATGGAGCGAGATCTAGACCTGGAGATGGAGCTGGAGATGGAGCGAGAGCTAGACCGGGAGATGGAGCTAAGAGGGGATGGAGCGAGAGATAGACCGGGAGATGGAGCTGAGATGGAGCGAGAGATAGACCTGGAGTTGGAGCTGGAGATGGAGCGAGAGCTGGACCTGGAGATGGAGCTGGAGATGGAGCACAAAAGCGAGATCCTGGCGATGGAGCTGGAGATGGAGCAAAAAGCGAGACCTGGCGATGGAGCTGAAGTTGGGAGGAGCTAAAGCCTCAGATCTGACGAGAATCAGGAGATGGAGCAAAAGCAAGACCTGGCGATGGAGCTGGAAGATGGAACAAAAGCTCGAACCTGGAGATGGGAGCTGGAGATGGTGGCTAAAGCCTAGACTTGGCGACGGAGCTGGAGATGGAGCAAAAGCTAGACCGTAGTGGTGCTGGGAGACTGAGCAAAAACTAGACCTGGAGACGGAGCTGGAGACCGGAGCAAAAGCTAGACCTGGAGATGGGAGCCTGGAGATGGAGCAATAGCTAGAGCAAGGAGATGGAGATGGGAGATGGAGCAAAAGCTAGACTAGGAATGGAGCTGGAGAGGAGCAAAAGCTAGTCTGGAGATGGAGCTGGAGATGGAGCAAAACAACACATTACCGGAGATGGACTGGAGATGAGCGAAAGCTGGACTGGAGAAGGACTGGAGATGGAGCAAAAGCTAGACCTGGATATGGTCTGGAGATGGAGCAAAAAGCTATGCCCTGGAGATGTAGCTGGAGATGAGCAAAAGCCTAGACCTCGAGATAGCTGAAATGCAGCAAAAGTTAGACCTGGAGATGGAGCTGAATGGGCAATAGGCTAGACCTGGAGATGAGCTGGAGATGGAGCGAGAGCTAGGCCTGGGATTGAGCTGGAGATGGAGCGAGAGATTACACCGGAGAACGGAGCTTGAGATGGAGCGAGAGCTAGATTCTGAGATGGAGCTGGAGATGGAGCAAAAGGTAGACCTGCGATGGAATTGGAGAAGGAGCAACAAGGTAACCTTGCGATGGAGCTGGAGATGGGAGTCACAGATAGAACTGGAGATGGGGCTGGAGAAGGAGCAAAAGCTGGACCTGGAGCGTGGAGATGGAGCAAAAGATAGACCTGGGATGGAGCTGGAGATGGGAAGCAAAGGCTAGACCTGAGATGGACTGGAGATGGAGAAAAGGCTAGTATTAGGGAGACGGAGCTGGAGATGGAACAAAAGCTAGACCTGGAGGTGTGTTCTGGAGATGCCAGCAAAAGCTTGACCTGGAGATGGAGCTGAGATGGCGCAAAAAGCTAAACCAAGGAGATGGAGCTGGAGATGGAGCAAAAAACTAGAACTGGAGATGGAGCTGGAGATGGAGCAAAAGCTAGCTGGGGA
>JAVHYY010000598.1:0-90779 GCA_035221665.1 Okamejei kenojei | reverse complement strand
CATAGAGAGATATATTCAGCATCGCAAGGGGGATCCTCAACCACTGGCCACACACTTCCCATGTCCTACCTTTCGGCTCTCTGCAGTGACCGCTCCCTCCGTAACTCCCTGTCAATTGTCCTTCCACTCCAAACCATTCCCCTCTCCTGGCATTCCCTTGCAACCAGCATGATAATGCTAGAATTGGCGTTTACCTCCCCCCTTGATTCCCATCCAAGGACCCAAGCAGTCTCTCCGTCAGGGTGTGGGCAGTTGATTTTCATCTGCTCCTCGCTTCCAAACTGCACATATAGTGGCATCACCTGGTCTCTAGGGTCTCAGCTGCTGCGCACAACGTTGAGCACCAAGCTAGCTTGTCGATCGTTTGCCAAGGACCACAACAGTACTCTCCTCCCCGGGGGGGGGGGGGGGGGGGGGGGGGGGGGGGGGGGGGGGGGAGTAAAACTTCCTGTCCCTTGATCATGAGGTCTGAGGACAACCACCAACCCCCACCACACCCCACCCGCAACCCTCAAATGGAGAGTCTGGACCAACCACTTGACCCTAGGAGGAAGGCTGACTGCTCATCCGTTCTTGAGTGTTCATCGAATTAAAACTCCCGGGAAGCGATGGCTTAGCCCAGAGTGTGTATTTGGCTCTGTGGGACTGGAGTGGCCCTGTTTCCTCGAGAAGTGTACAATGACCATGCTATCTAGCTGGTAGCATGTCAGAGCTCCATGAGAAGGGACAACATCACCCTAATCTACAAGCAAAGGGGGAGTATGAAGGACCATAAAGAATGTTGGAGACCAGCATAACACCTCTTGAATCGTTATGACTAACAAGAGTCCTGTCTAAAAGGCCATCCCAACCAGGAGTTCAATCTAGCCTCTGGGACGATGTGATTCCACCCGGGACCGAAGACCTGTGCTGTACCTGGGCAGGAAATCACAGACAGCCTAGCGCTGCTGAGAGAAATACACATCGCTGTACCCCCCAACTACTGTATTAACATATTTTACCGCAATATGTACCCTCTTGATGTTTAACCCCCCCTCCCGACCCCCCCCCGATGGCAGGACAGGACGAGTGATGCCTGCCTAGTCAGACTTGGATCCAGAGAAGTCTTCGACAAGGATTATCCACATGGGGGGGGGACTTACATGAGGCACAGTGCTCTCCTAAAATGGGTTTTGGGGAGGTAATCAGAATTGGATCAATACTGCTCTACCACCATACATCCGTAGTGCATCCTAAACTCCAAGGGTGGGAATACAGGACAGTTCACCTGGTAAGGTCGTGGAGTAAAGGGGGGGTTGCCCTCACCTCATCCTGTCCTTGTTTGTCTGCTGTATTGAACCTTTTGCGAATCTCATCATGTGATAGGATGCTGAGCAATAAGAGGAGTGACATGGTGCCAGCAATGGGCATTCAATTTTTTTTTTTTAATTTTAGTTTGTTGTGTAAAAGACCTCCCCTGTACATGGACGACCTTCCGCTGTCATCTGCTCGGATCCAGGTCGGTCCGCTAGACTGATTAGTATCTGCGACCAGTTTGAGTCCGCCTACTTGTGAGCCAGGGTGGAACCGCAGTAAAAAAAAAAAAAAAAAAAGAAAAAAAAAAAAAATAAAAAAAAAAAAAAAAAAAAAAAAAGAAAAAAAAAAAAAAAAAAAAAAAAAAAAAAAAAAAAAAAAAAAAAAAAAAAAAAAAAAAAAAAAAAAAAAAAAAAAAAAATATAAATATAGAAAAAAAAAAAATAAAAAAAAAAGATAAAAAAAAAAAAAAAAAAAAATAAAAAAAAAAAAAAAAAAAAAAAAAAAAAAATAAAGAAATAAAAAAAAAATAAAAAAAAATAGAAAGAAAAAAATCAAAAAAAAAATAAAAAAAATGAAGAAAAAAAAAAAAATAAGAAAAAAAAAAAAAAAAAAATAAAAAAAAAAAAAAAAAAAAAAAAATAATAAAAAAAAAAAAAGAAAATAAATAAAAAAAGAAAAAAAAAAAAAATAAAAAAAAAATATATAAAAAAAAAAAAAAAAAAAAAAAAAAAAAATAAGAAATAAAAAGAAAAAAAAAAATAAAAAAAAAAAAAAAGAAAAAATAAAAAAAAAAAAAAAAAATAAAAATAAAATAAAAAAAAAAAATAAAAAAAAAAAAAAAAAAAAAAAAAAAAAAAAAAAAAAAGAAAATAAAAAAAAAAGAAAAAAAAAAAAAAAAAAAAAAAAAAAAAAATTAAAAAAGAAAAAAGAAGGATAGAGCTGAGGCCCTATGCTCATTTGGCTAAACTGGCGCGGCAACAGATCTTCGTCCCGCTTCACCATCAATGCCATGACTTCTGAAGGGCTGGGAGTATCTGGTTTCGGGGTGGCTGAGTCCCCGCCCCAACCCCCCGCCCACCACCCCCCCCCTCCACCCCCCCCAAAACCCTCCCCCCCCCCCCACTCTCGCCCCATGCCGGCATGTAACAGAAATTGGCTGGAGGCGGATAGCACAATGGTGGGAGAGTTATAGCTGGAGCGTGTGGAGGGCAACGCTCCTCTCCATACGGGAAAGATTTGGTCATCAAGTGTGTGAGGTGCTCTCGGGGCTGCTGTAGCTTGGCACAAGTGTGGCCTTGTCCTCCCTCTCTATCGCCACGGGATCGAACACCTCTGCTCTGTTGTGGCAATAACAAACGCGGATCTCCCCGGTGGCTCAGCACTTCAACTCCCCCTCCCATTCCGAGCCGTCTTCTGTCGCTGTCCTCCTCCATGTCCAGAAGTGAGTCCGTTCACTAAATTGGCTGAGGCGCACCTTTATTTGGGGGAGCTTCGGTACTCTACACCCGAGCGGTATGAACATTAACTTCTCCTATTTTAGGGAATCCGCTGCTTTCGTCATTCTTTCCCGACTCTCCTCGCCGAGCTCTCCCACAAGCCGCACTGTCTCCGCGCTCTTCCTTTCTTCTAAACGCCCCTACGCCAGTTTTCCCTCCCAGCCCCCCCACTCCCCCGCCGCACATACAGTCTGAGAAAGAGGTCTCGCGAACCCAAACGTCCGCCTATTCGTTCCCTCCATAGTTGCCGGCCTCACACCGCTGAGTTTCCCTCCGCATTTTGTCATACCTTCGATTTTCGCGGCATCTGCCAGTTCCTTCTTAAGCCACATACACATAACAATATCTCATTTCGCAGTCTGTCAGTTACAATCTCTTCGGTGTCCACAAGGGCCAGTAAATGCGCCGTTGTTATTTCCTCTTTTGGGCAAAAGCAGTGCCGGGCCACTCACGTTTCCCTGTCCTGAAAATAAACATAAAAAATAGAAAGCATCCACTGCCATACACACGCAAAACACCAACATAAACCCGCTGGCAATGTCCACTTCAACATTACACATTCGCATAACCCTGTGTTGATGAACTCTCACTCTCGCATGGATTCCGCACTCCTGAGTCATACTGTTGAAACACCTTGATCTTCCTCGATTACGATCATATACATTCTGGTCAGGACCCAACCCTCGTGGCGGGGATACAAACTATACTCGTTTTTGGCGGACACTCCCATGGCGTTCGTAACGATATCCTGCGGTAAAAGTATTGAAGGGTTTCAAATGGACTTTTATTGTCACATGTACCACTGAAGGTAGCGATGCGATATGGCGAATTACGCAGACAAGCCATAGACAACGAAAACGAGCAACAAGACGCGCACTATATAAAAGTTACGACTATTACATCATCCGACCACAGCGTAGGATATTTCCCAAATTTCTCAGCTGCAGGATGGAAGGCAAAAAAACTATCAATCATACTTCCGCCATTAATGATGGGATTCATCGTATTCACAACCATTTGATATTTTTCCGCGTAAACCTCTCTCTCTTTCAGGCACGCATTAGTGAATTGTAATCCCTAAGACTCGGACCGGCCCCCACGGGAAGCCCCCACCGCCCCCCCCCGCCCCCCCCCTTACCCACCATCAAATGCCGAGCCTCAGATCCTCGCCACTGGCGAGTTGCTAAACAGCCGCCATGAACAGAAAGGGCTTCAGATGGCTGAGGTAATGTAAAAGTACAGTCATTTTGTTATTCACTTCGCATCTACACACCAGGGGGCAATTGGCGCGAAAATAATAAGACCCACAACCATGACAAGTCTTTAAAGTGTGAGAAGTGAAATGTCCGCGCATAGACCGGAGAAATCCCACGCGGGCGCACACCGGAGAACGTACAGACTCCGCACAGGACGAGCACCCGAGACAGGATTAACAACCTGACGTTGTTGAGGCAGGCTGCGCTAGGCAGCTGCTCTCTGCTGACAGCCCCGTGGGCAGGAGTAAACGAGTTGATTTTTCATGGTGGTAGACTGCATTGTCAGAAGTTTGAAGGAGTGAAAAGAATCTCGTTAGGACTGCAGTGTGGACAGGAATAAGGTTCCTCGTTTCACTGTAGTTTCCTTTGTCATTCGTTTTAATTCATGTCTTTCCGTTTGTATTTAACTTTTGTACGATGACTTAGAATGATCTTGTTTATCCAACATCCCGTATGAGGTTTCCTGAAGAGTTACGATGTGCCTTCAGACGCCCTGACATCCGCGTTATACATTCGAGCAAGCTTCCTCTTCATCGTTCTATGTGAATAAAATGTTGTGCTTGCAATCACTCTAGTAGAATTTGAGGGTGGTGGTGGTTGTGTGGAGGGATTCATACTTGATGTGTCTAAGCCATATCACACCATCTCCTGAACTGTGGCCTGAACAATAATAAAAAGCAGACAATAGGGAACAGGTGCAGAGTAGGCCATTTCCGCCCTTCAAGCCAGCACCGCCATTCATGTGATCATCCACAATCAGTACCCTTCCTGTCTTTCTCCCCATAATCCCTGACTCGCTAGGCACTTAAGAGGCTCTATAACTCTCTCTTGAAAGCATCCTAGCGAATGTATAATTCTACAACTGTAGAAGGACCTCTTTGGCTCCTATACCTAACTCATCTTGTTATGAAGGCCGAAACATGACATTAGCTTTCTTCACTGCCTGCTGTATCTGCGATGCTCTCCTTTCAGTGACTTGCTGAACAGTTGACACCGTCAGATCTCGTTATACTCCCGCTTTTGCCTAACTTGACTACCATTCAGAATAATAATCTGGCCTTCCTGTTCTTGCCGACGCATAAAAAGAAGGGGGTTGGGTTTTGTGTTGTTTTGGTGTGCTTTTGGTGATAACTTTCATAGTTTTAAAGAAGGAACTGCAGATGCTTGGAGAATCGAGGGTACACAAAAGTTTTTGTGTACCCTGGATAACTTCATATATATCCACATTAATACTGCATCTGCCATGCCTCTGGCCTACTCACCTAACCTTCCAAGCAAAGGCCTTGCACTCCTCAGAGCATGCCCTCCTCAGCTTCTACACGGGGGGTGGGGACTCCCAGGGGGGGGGACTTCTGGGCCAAATGTGTTAATGTTACTTATTAATTGCCCTTCATCTAAATCATTAATGCTTATGTGTAAATGAGGCTGTGGTCCGCAGTGCGAGCAGAGTCTTGCGTACCGACACTACTCAACTGGCCTGCCATTCTGAAACGGACCCGTTAATCCCTAGATCTTTGTTTCCTATCTGCCAACCATTTCTAACCTGTGTCAGTACCCTAACGCGACCCGCATATACACATGTGCTCTAAATTTTGGCCCGCTAATCTCGCTATTGGCGTTCTGAATGTCCATGGCACACTAATCCATGTGCGCAAGGGGGGGGGGGGGAGCCTCGTCTTTTTTTTCTTCTCCTTGGTCATTTTCCTACTTATATCCTCAAATAATTCCAGACAGATTATTCAATAATAATAATAATAATAATAATAATAATAATATTAATAATAATAATACTAATAATAATAATAATAATAATAAGCCTTTATTGTCATTGTTACTTAGAAATACAACGACATTAGGAGAGCTACTCCTGATCAAGTCCAAACAAGACAAAATCACATCCAATACATTCAATACGTTATTTACACTGAGCTAAAATAGTGAGATACATTATAATTATCACAGAGGCCCCTAGGTAGAACATTGCACTGGAGAATATTACTCTTAAAATTTAATAATATACTTAAAATATTTTTTTTTTAAAGAGAAAATATTACCTGGGAGGGGGAGTGGTTGTTTTATAGTGGAAGGGGATGATCTCATGTCGGGGTGCAATGGGATATTTGACAAGGAGTTTTAGAGATCCAAAGGCCCAGGAAATAAATGATTTCCCCCGTTGTAAATCCACGCTGACTCGGAGACCCTGTTACTGCGTATCAAATGTGCCGCTATTTCATCTTTTATATATGATTAAGAATCTTCCCCACCACAAAAATAGATATCAGGCCAACTGGTCTAGAAATCTCCTGTTTTTTTTCTCTCCCTCCTTTAAGGTTTAAAAAGTATGATAACATTGGCTACTCCATCCACGAACTGATCCTGAATCTATAGTACATTGGGAAATGATCACCAATGGGTCCACGATTTCTAGAGGCACTGCCTTAAGTACCCTGGGATGCACACCACGGGCCCTGGGGATTTATCAGCCTTCCTTCAGTCCCACCAGTCTAACCAACTAGCATTTCCATGCCTAATGTGAATCTCCTTCAGTTCCCCGTCACCCTAGGTTTTTTTTTGCTTTGGCCACTGTTTTTTTTTTTGTACATCTGGGTAGATTGTTTGTGTCTTCCTAAGTGAAGATAGATCCAAAGTACCTGTTGCAACTCGTTTATATTAAATGTTCTTGTTCGCCATAATAAATTCACCTGTTTCTGTCCTCAAGGGAAGGACGCCACATTTGCCTTTATCTTTGGGTTTGGCCCCTATTTTGGCACATACCTAAAGAACCTTTTACTATCCTCCATTTATATTCTTGGCTAGCTTCCCTTACGTGCTTCAACTTTTCTCCTCGTATTGCCATTTTTAATTATCTTCTGTTGTCTTATAAAAGTTTCCCAATCCTCTGGCTACGCCGCTCATCTTTGCTATGTTATGTTTTTTATCCTTTATATTTTACACTGTCCTTGACTTCCCCTTGTCAGCCTACGTCGCCTCTTACTCCACTTAATCTTTCTTCCTCTTTGGAATGAACTGATTCCTGCACCTTCTATATTGTCCCCAGAAATATCTGCCATTGTTATTCCACTGTCATTCCTGCTAGGGTCTCTTTCCTGTCAACATTGAGCAGTTTCCTCTGCTCATGCTCTCTCATGCCTCCCTCTGCTCAACGTAATACTGACACTTCCGATGTTCCCTTCTCCCTCTCAAATTGTAGATTGAAAACTTATCATATTTTGGCAACTACAACCTAATGGCTCCTATCCTGGAGTTCCCTTATCAAATCCGGTCCATTACACAACACTAAATCCAAGAATTACCTTCCACCCTTGTTGGCTCCAGTACAAGCTGCTCTAAGAATCCATCTCGGAGGTATTCCATATACTCCATTTTCTTGGGGTCTAGTACCAACCCGATTTTCTCCAGTCTACCTGCTTGTTCAAATCTCCCATAATCGCCATAGCATTACCATTTGCCACATGCCAATTTTAACTCTTAATTTCAACTTGAACCCTGTATCCAGTCCTACAGTTTGGGGGACAGTAGATAACTCCCATTGGGTATTTTTACCCTTACAATTCCTCTAGTTATATCCATACTGACCACATCTCCTGATTCTATATCACCCTTGCAAAGGACTGAACCTCATTCCTCACTAACAGAGGCTACCCCACCACCAATTTTATTACAGGTGTCAGTTATAGCATGAACCGGTCTGGCACAATTTATATCTTGGCAGCAGTGTTTGGATGTTTGTGACTCGCTGTCAGAGTGGATAAAGGTTTTTATTTATAACTGCTATCCAATTTGTTGTTGTACACCCAACAACCATTTGCGCTGGCGCTGGAGGAAATGGGTGTTGAGGGCGGTGATGTGATGCCGATCTATCGGGTGCTGGTCTCCTGGATTGTTCGAGCCGTTGGAATGTTATTGCAGCTGCACTCATCCGGCCCACCAGATCCCTCCCTCCCCCTCCCCGATCCCGCAAAATAATTCACCCCTTACTAAACACTATCTTACACCACTAGGGACAATTTTACAATTTTACCAAGCTAATTAAACCTACGAATTTTGCGTATTTGGTGTGTGGGAGGAAACCGGAGCTCCCGGAGAAAACCCTCGCAGGTCATCCTGGGGACAGCGTACAAACTCGGGGAGGATCGATCACGGGCTTTTGACATGTACCGCTGCGCCACTCTTGTTGAGGTTAATGTGAAAAACCTCATAGCACCAGTACCTTAGAATAAAAGGACGTACATTTATGATGAACATGAGGAGCATTGTGTTTAGTCACCGATGGTGAATCTGCGGAATTCATTGTGGAGGTCACATTGAGGAGTTTGACCGATTCTTGATTTGTAATAGTGTCAAAGGTTGTGGGGAGAAGGTGGGAGATTACGGTTGAGAGGGAATGAAATAGCTATTCCACGGTTGGATGGCAGGTAGACTCGGTGGCCGAATGGCGTATTCTACTCCAATTACTTAGGAACCATTAAATACCAAAGGAAGAAAGCCGTGAGGAGGGAGAGAAAATAGAGGGACCTAGGCACTTTGTAAGTGCTTCATGGGCCACTATTTGCATACATTGGGTATGCAAGAATTTCACTGTGACATCTCACATGTGACAATGAAGTATTCATTCATTCATTCATTCATTCATTCATTCATTCACTGTCAAATATGCATTTTCGAAAACCGTTCTCAGCGAACTAAGTATTGAACAATTATATTTTCAATAATTTTTATAACCATAAATCTAGATGTGGTCTTACCAGGGCAATTTATAATTGGAGTACATCATTTTGTCCAGGTTATTCAAATTTCCCTGCAGGGCGACAAGGCATATTGTCATTTAATTTTATCTTTATTATTTGTCCTAGACGATATTATTGATGGTTCATTCAGTGATGATGTATGAGCGGGGCTGAGAAATTAAAAGGGAATGATCACCATGTGGGGACGTAGTTTTGCCCCCAATAGTCAAACGGGGAATTGGAAAGCGTTAATATGCCGGGAGATCGCAGGCAGCTGCTGAGTTGTCACAGTTCGGGATATTTACTTTCCCAATATAGACTGGGACTGACATAGCCATAGATTCATGTCCTAGAGCACGGAAACAGGCCCTTCGGTCCAACTCATCCATGCCGATCATCGTTGCTGAGGGATTTAGATGGGATGGAATTTGTCAAATATGTTCAGGGAAGTTTCATTTGGCAAAATGCAGAGGGACCTACAAGGCAGAGGGCAGTGCTTTGACCTATTCTTGGGCAATTGGGAAGGGCACGGGATGTGTCAGTGGACGAGCCTTTTTTTTGGGACCAGGGGGGCGCTGTTCCCACACACACGAACAAACTATTCACGCAAACTTGATAATAAGTAACAGAAAAGCACTTATGATTTAATGATGTTATTGGCAACTTAGCAAAGGTATTGTCAACGTGGTGAACATTATCCACTTTAATATGTGACGGATCTGCTCCGCCATCTACTGGCTGCGTCTCTTGTGACTTTCTTCAAACTGATAATTAGGTTTGAGCTAAACAAAAAGCGCAAACTGCTGGATAGCTCCTCGGGGCAGCGAACTTGGCCCAGCTGCTTCGTGAATGACATTCATACCAGTGTAGGGATGCGCATTATGTTCAATTCCATTTGCAACTTTTCACCAAACAGGGCAGTTCATTTGTACAGCAAAACATGATCTAAGCAGCATCTTGTCGATTACCATGTGCCCCGCTAGTGCTGGCACTGATCATCTTCAACAAGAAGGAGTTTAAACTACATTTCGTTGATATTCATTTGGATTAACTGTTGGCTACACATTCACTTCTCTGGAGGTTAGCATTGAGCAAGCAACTCTAACTGGACCAGCCATGTAAATTCAACAAAAGTAGTTCAGGGGGAGGGGTTATGAATTCTACAGCGAACAACTCACCTTTTTGACAAACCCAAGCCAATACAAGTTCCACCTTGCCCCAGAGAGGAGAAGTGTAAATGTCCTCCAATTGCCAGCTTAGTAATATATCACCAATTGACCAAGACCACCAATAAACTTTAATTATCTCAGTGATCTTCCAATCTATCCATTGCCTCAGCATCAGCATATCATGATTAGTTTAGTTTAGAGATTGCAGCACAGAAAAGAATCCCTTCGGCGCCACCGTGCCGTGCAGACTCACGACCCCCACACGCTACCATACACCAGGGCCAATTTACAATTATTACCAAATCCAATTAACCTCTTTGGAGATTGGGAGGAAACCAGAGCACCTGTAGAAAACTCATGCTGTTCACGGGGAGAACGTACAAACTCCGTACAGGACAGGATCAATCCCAGGTCTCTGGCACTGAAAGGCAGCAACTACCACTGTATGGTTGCAGCGGCCTCATTGGTGAACAATACTACTCCTCTTTGAACCAATGATTTCTACTTTAAATAAGCAAGCAGACCGTGACAGCAGTGGAAGCGCTGCCATGTTTAGTAGAACACAGGGTGCTGGAGTAACTCAGTGGGTCAGGCAGCATTTCTGGAGGACATTACAGTGCCCTTCATAATGTTTGGGACAAAGACCCATAATTTATTTATTTGCCTCTGCACTCCACAATTTGAGATTTGCAATAGAAAAAAAATCACATGTGGTTAAAGTGTACTTTGTCAGATTTTATTAAAGGCCATTTTTATGCATTTTTGGTTTCACTATGTGGACATTACAGCTGTGTTTATTCCTCATCCCCCCATTTCAGGGCACCATGATGTTTTAGGACACATGGCTTCACAGGTGTTTGAAATTGCTCAGGTGTGTTTCAGTGCCTCCTTAATGCAGGTATAAGAGAGCTCTCAGCACCTAGTCTTTCATCGGAGTCTTTCCATCATCTTTGGAAACTTTTATTGCTGTTAATCAGCATGAGGACCAAAGTTCTGCCAATGAAAGTCAAATAAGCCATTTTGGGACTGAGAAACAAGAATAAAAAAAACTGTTGGAGACATCAGCCAAACCTTAGGCTTACCAAAAATCAACTGTTTGGAAACATCATTACGAAGAGAGCACTGGTGAAACTTACCAATCGCAAAAGGACTGGCAGGCCAAGGAAGACTTCCACAGCTGATGACAGAAGAATTCTCATATATAATAAAGAGAAATCCGCAAACAGGTGTCTGACGGATCAGAAGAAACACTCTTCAGGAGTCAGGTGTGGATTTGTCAATGACCACTGTCCACAAAAAGACTTCATGAACAGAAATAAAGAGGCTGCCACTACAAGATGCAGACGCTGGTTAGTGCAAACGTCTTATGGCCAGGATGCAGTTTGCCAGGAAGTACTTAAAAGAACAAACCACGGTTCTGTTAAAAAAAGCTCTTGTGGACAGATGAGACGAAGATTAACTTATATCAGGAATGATGGCACGAGCAAAGTATGGTGGAGAGAAGGAACTGCCCAAGATCCAACGCATAACACTTCGCTGTGAAACATGCTGGTGGGGGTGTTAGGGCCTGGGCATGTATGGCTGCTGAAGGTACTGGCTCATTATCTTCATTGATAAATACACTGCTAATGGTAGTAGCATAATGAATTCTGTAGTGTATATGACACATCATATCTGCTCAAGTTCAAACAAATGCCTCAAAACTCATTGGCCGGCAGTTCATCTTAGAGCAAGGACAAACGATCCCAAACATACTGCTAAAGCAACAAAGGAGTTTTCAAAAGCTAAAAAATAGTCAATTCCTGAGTAGCCAAGTCAATTCACCAGGTCTGAACCCAATTGAGCATGCCTTTTTAAATGCTGAAGAGAAGAAAATGAAGGGGACTAGCCCCCAAACAAGCATAAGCTAAGGATGGCTGCAATACAGGCCTGGCAGAGCATCACCATAGAATACACCCAGCAACGGGTGATGCCCATGAATTGCAGACTTCAAGCAGTCATTGCATGCAAAGGATATGCAACAAAATACTAAACATGACGACTTTCATTTACATGACATTGCTGTGGCACAAACATTATGGTGCCCTGATGAAATGGGGGGACTATCCTTTAACACTGCTGTAATTTCTACATGACGAAACCAAAATGTATAAAAATGGGCCTTTATTAAAATCTGACAATGTGCACATTAATCACATGTGGTTTTTTTAAATTACAAATCTCAAATTGTGGAGGTACAGAGGCAATAAATGAATGATGGGTCTTTGTCCCAAACATTATGGAGGGCACTGTAGATATGCGACGTTTTTCAGTCGGGGCTCTTGTTCAGAATGAATGAGGATCCGATGAAGTGTCGCGACCCGAATCGTCAAATATTCACATCCTCCAGATAATACTACCTGACCCAGTGAGTTACTTCAGCACTCTGTGTTCTACATACGTTCCAGCATCTGCCTGCAGTTCCTTGTGTCTCCACCGATATATATTGGTTCCCCACAGCAGGGCCACACACCATGCTGATTTATGCTATTTTGGCGGCTACTTGAATATTGCTAAAAGTAGAGGCGTTGGTGTGCTTTCCTGGTCGTTGCTTCAATATGGGTTGTCAAGGAGAAGTTGTTGGTGATATTGACTCCTACGAATTTGAAGTTTTCAATCAGCTCCACCCCGGCGCTGTCAATGCAAACTGGGGTATGTGTACCGCCACGCATCCTGAACTCGATCACTGTCTCCTATGTCTTGTTGAACCATTTAAAACACGCTTTCCATTTTCCCACAATAAATCACTTGGACAGTTAAATACAATAGTCCCGTTAGAATTCCGACAGGCGTCTACATCAGGGACAGAAAATGCTAGCGATTATATAACTCAGAACCTATGGGGAGATGAGCAGCATAAAACACACTGATCTTACACATTATCTTATAAAAAACAGGATAGCAGAGTTTTCATGGTTATTTGAAGGCATATAGACATACTTGTTGAAGAGAAAAAATAGCATGCACTGTATTTACAGCAACAATTTTTATCACAATTAATGAATTAGTTTTAAAAATAACACCTATGCTTTTCTCAGTATAATGCTGAAATATTGAGCATTCACTCGAGAGCAGACTGGGTCACAGTATAACACTGACTGTCATATGGCAGCCCCTACAATGCGGCTCTCCCCGAGTACTGCAGCGGGATCCGCCTGAGCTGCGACAGAACCACAGTCACGCAGGTGCCGGGTGTGAGACTTGGGGCCTCTGATTTAGTAGAGAGGTTCAATTAACTCGGATAAAACTATATAATGAATGCAATCAGTCTTACACGATGGATAACAATTGACAAAAAAAAATGGAGTTTTTCCAAGGCTTTTGAGCAGTAAATCGAGTTTTATGAATCGTTTTTTGTTGAAATAAAGATAACTGCACCAACTTTGAGTGTAATCATCGTTTCACAAGTGAGTGTCGCCAGCCAGCTTTATCTGGAGCCTGTCTGCTTCATTGCTCAGCACAAAATATTTGAATGTACGAAGACTAAAAAATAATTCTGTTGGTGACTAAGAAACAATTAGATAGGTGCAATAGGACAGGTATGGAGGGATATGGACCAGTCTCTCCCCCACCCCCACCCCCACCCCCACCCTGTCTCCTGGTCTCTCTCCCCGTCTCCCGGTCTTTCCCCCACTTATCCCCCCCCAACCCTGTCTCCCACTCCCCCCCCCACCCCCAATCTCCCACTCGTATCTGGCCCCTCTATCTGCCACCTGACACATGCAAAATTGAAAAATCTATACTCACTGAATCTACAACGCTTCGTTCGTTTTTTTTATATAGCGCTTGTCCTTAAAATGATTCCTTGCATTTTTCGGAATACCAAACTCGCCTACGGGGGTTGCACGAAAGGTCATCGGTCAAAGGGCGTGCAGCTCACGGAGCAGCTCAATCCTTCTGGAGGACACGGCAGCCTCCGGCATACACTGTTAACACGCACAAAGCATACTTTCTTACCTGTTATAAACCGCTGAAATGGTCAATTTTTGCGCTGTAAATAATTGTGGAGGGTGACTGAGCGCTCTTTGCTCGGAATCCGAGCTGATGTTGGGGACAGTCTGGCCCTCCGCCCACCCAAAGTCACTGGCCGCGCTGCACCGGCACCCACGACCACCACCACCCCCGACCATAACCCCCCCCCCCCCGACCCGACCCGACCACCCTCCACCACGTCCCCAAACACCCCTCCCACCCCGACACCACCCACACCACCGCCTCCCCCCCCAACCCCGGCCGCAGGGACAGACGGCCTGGGATCCGCGAGTGTGGAACCAGTCAGCGTGGAGTACAGATGCTGGGACAGAAGACTGTACTGGCAGCCAGAGGAAGTGGTTACCTGACGTTCAGCGCTTATACTCCAGACGGCATTGCGTGGCGACAGTACGGGCACGGGTCGTGACCTCGACTGCCGTGCAACCTCCCTATTAACATGTGCCGCACAGAAGTGCTGGCATTGATCATCTCCACCAAGAAAGAGTATAGTGACATATTCATCATCTTCAGTTGGATTGCTGTTAGCTCCGCATTCGCTATCCTGGGGGTTAGCACTGAGCAGGAACACCTAACCCGCAGCCAACAATGGACCGTTTCCTTGATCATCGTTTAGCAATGTTACACAGGGCTGCCAACTCTCACGCATTGAGCGTGAGACTAACGCATTAGAGGAAATTGTCACGCTCTCACGCTGATGACAGAAGTTCTCACGCTCAAAAAACATTTAAAAAAATATATGAATAAATAAATAAAGTCATACTCCTCCACATTCACCAATGAGAATAGTGTTTTCGTCCAGGTTCAGGAACAGCTGCTTCCCTACAGCCATCAGGCTATTAAACACGACAAAAAAAATAAGCTCTGAACTGCAACAGACTATTATTATTATTGCACTATATTTGCTATTTATTGAGTATGTGTGCATGAGTATACACACACTGAACTTTTTTTTCTTCTCCCGTTATGCACTATGTTTACATATTCTGTTGTGCTGCAGCAAGTAAGAATTTCATTATCCTATCTGGGACATATGACAATAAAACACTCTTGACTCGTGATATAAGTTTGAAGAAGGATCTCGACGTCACCAATTCCTTCCCTCCAGAAATGCTGTCTATCCCGCTGAGACAATAGACAATGTGATCGAGACTAATCAACCCCAATCAGTACCCCGTTCCTGCCTTCTCCCCATATCACCTGACTCTGCTATCTTTTAAGAGCCCTATCTAGCTCTCTCTTGAAAGTATACAGAGAAACGTTTCCATCGTCCTCCGAGGCAGAGAATTCCACAGACTCACAACTCTCTGTGTGAAGAAGTGTTTCCTCGTTTAAACTCCAGAGTACACAATCCCAGCCGCTCCATTCTCTCAGCGTTATGACAATCCGCCATCCCGGGATTAACCTTGTAAATCTATGCTGCACTCCCTAAGTAGCGAGAAAGTCCCTCCTCAAATTAGGGGACCAAAAACTGTACACAGTATTCCAGGTGTGGTTACACTATGGCCCTATACAATTGCAGAAGGCCTCTTTGCTCCCATACTCAACTCCTCTTGTTATGAAGGCCAATGTGCCATTCGCTTTCTTCACTGCCTGCTGTACCTGCATGCTTACTTTCATTGACTGATGAATAAGGACCCTCAGATGCCGTTGCACTTCCCCTTTTCACAACTTGACACCATTTAGATAATAATCTGCCCTCCTGTTTTTGCTACCAAAGTAGATAACCTCACATTTATCCCCATTAAAATGCATCTGCGATGCATCTGCCCACTCACCCACCCTGCTTTCTCATAGTATCCTCACAGTTCACACTTCCACCCAGCATTGTGCCATCTGCACATTTGCTAATGTTACTTTGAATCCCTTCATCTAAATCATTAAGTTATATTGTAAATAGCTGCAGTCCCAGTATTGAGCCTTGCGTTACCTCACTAGTCACTGTCTGCCAATCTGCAAAGGACCCGTTAATCCCTACACTTTGTTTCCTGTCTGCCAACCAATTTTCTATCCATGCCAGCACTCTACCCTCAATACTATGTGCCCTATTAAGGAGGGCGCAACTAGCTTTCTATACGTGTGGATGGTAGGAATGAAAGAAATTGATGTTAGGATTAATGACATAGTGCTAGGAGTTTATGGCGATAGAAGCAGGAAATCTCTGAAGTTTGGTGATCTACTTCCAGTGGACTAAAGGAATTTGATGTGATAAATTATTTGGATGCACGAACAAACTGAAACACCTCCAATAATCTATATTCTATTCTATGGGGAGAAGGCAGGAACAGTTACTGATTGTGGATGATCAACCATGATCACTGTGAATGATCGTGAAAGGGCCAAATGACCTGCTCCTGCACCATTCAGGTAATTGTCATATGGCATCCTCTATTGTCTATAAAATGGAATTCAGAAAATTAAACAATCCATGGTTGCCAAGAGATGGTCTTTTAATAGTAAGATTAAACGAGAACTTACCAAGTTTGAAGTTTGATCTGTATTTTACGAGGAGTCGCGGTGAGGGATTTCGTGAAGACCCCGCCAGCAGGCATGCGCGGCATCCTTCAAAGCAGCGGTGTGGAATCACAGAACCAACCATGACTGAAAAATAGTAAGATGAAAACCGTTAGAACTACCTGTTTGACCTGATGATAGAGGGTGGGAGCGGTGGGCACGAAATCCCTCACCGCGACTCCTCGTAAAATACAGATCAAACTTCAAACTTGGTAAGTTCTCGTTTAATCTTACTATTTTACTTCGGAGTCACGTGAGTGACTTCGTGAAGATTTCAAAGCTCTGTGATTTCACGCCCTGAACAACGTCCATGCTTATCACACTGCCGCCATTCTGATGGAGTAAGACTGTTAATGGAGTTCAGTTGACAGCGGCTGAAAAATCAACACAATTTATTAATCAACTAAACAACAACCCCTAATTCGGGGCCAGACATTTACTGAGCGGTACCCAGGATAGCTTCTGCGAATGTCGCAGGAACGGCCAGAGACTTGTTATAGAACCGTTGAAAGGTTTTTCCCCCACTGGCCCAGCCCGCAGTGGCGAAAAAAAGTGGTCCATGAGCACCTTCATGGCTCTCGCTGCAGCCCTGGTGGAATAAGACTTAAAAACGTTAGTAGCAACTCCTGTTTTAATAACTCTTTACCAAAGAATTTTATTTGACCAGGGTTGGCCACCATGGTGTCCAGTCGCAGTTTTTGTAACATCTGGGCTCGTTGGGCTGTCGCCAGTGCCATGAGCATCACCACCTTAAGGGTGAGCTGTTTCAATGGTAGCTCATCTATTGGAGCCCAGCTCCTCAGTAGGGTCAGCATGATCCCCACATCCCACGTTACTGTATATCTGGGTCGTGGAGGGGATTGGTATTGAATACTCCCCTCATTAGTTTAGACACCAGGTGGTGGGAGCTGATACTTATATCCAGGTATGAATACAGCGTACTCCTGTCGCTGTTGATGGCACTGTAGCTGAGGCCTGCATCAAAATGGAGGCCTGCTAGAAACTCCAACACATCCAGTTATTGTTGCCAAGTTGGAGGACTTGTTGTTCCGGGCACAGAACCCTCCCACTTTCTGATTTTGAGTGAAATATTGTTTGCGGGTGGATTCCCGATACGATGCTGCAATAAGGTTCATGGCTCTTGACGAGATGCCTGCCCGGTTGAGCGGTCTTTTCAGAACCTGCAAGCCAACAAGTTTAATGACCATGGCAAGGATGACTGACCCCCTGTAATGGAGTGAGTAATCAATTTGGGATGTTTCCCAATCGCCATCCATGGTTGTTGTACATTTCTACAACCATCGGGTACCATGGTTGTGTAGGCCAGTCGGGAATGATCAATATGTCAGTTGCAGAGTCTAGTTTAATTTTCTGCAATACCCGATCTGGTGAGGCAGCATGGGGGAACGCGTAGCAACCCATTTCCCCAATGGATAAAAATGCATCCAATGCTATTACCCCAGGGTCTGGTTCCCACAACACATACGTTGGTATTCGATGGTTCAGCCTGGACGCAAATAGGGTCAATATCTGGTGTCCCCAATTTGAGCTATAATATCTCCAAAATCTGGGGTTCAACATCCACTCAATGTTGTCATTGAAGACACGTGACCTGGTGTCCCGCACTGAATTAAGCTTCCCAGGCAAATAGGTCGCAGTAATCCAAATATTTCTTTCAATGCACCAGTGCCAAATTGTATTAGCCAATTCATTGCAAACTAGCGACCTAATACTACCCATATGATTGATGTAAACCATTATTGTAGCATTATCTATTCGAAAGCGGACATGTAATCCCATGAACTAGTACAGAAGCCCGCAGTCCATGAAACACCCCCAGCATTTCTATATAGTTTATCCCATGTGACTCCAGGAATGTAGACTCATGAGAGTTCCATCTGCCACCAACAACTGGACATCGTACCAGTTGCTCCCCAGCCTGGTGCACTTGCGTCAGTTAGTAGCACAACATCAGGGTTGCTCCATATAATAGGTCAATGACATTCTTTAATATTATCTACCCACCATTATAGCTTGTTTCTAGCTTCCGGGTGGTAACCAAAGTGGCCGATCAAAGCAGCCAGCATTTGTTTTTTAAATGCTGTGATTTGTGACCTTTGTGAATTTCGGTAGTGTAGCGGTCCGAATCGTGCAGCTGGGAATGTAGTTACCAATTTAGAGTTACCAATACCAATAACTTTTGCTGTTTGCCACATAGTCGATACCCTGGCGCAAGCAAGATTGTGGCACTCTTCTGATATAGCAGTTAGCTTTATTAGTGGGGATGATAAACTTCATTAAATTAGTGTCTAAAGGTGAACACCAAATCCATAACCCGTAGCGGATGCAGTTTTTGATTTGTCTGGATGGATTACAATCCCAGTTTCTCAAGCAGAGCCTTGGTTGCAGCCACTCCTTGAATTGCCAATTGGAGGGTCTGCCCCATTATAAGGATTTCATCCAAACATGCCATCACTATAATCTTGTTGTTGGAGAAGAGCCAATACAGGTAAATACCAACTTGGTAAACAGCCTAAGCTGTGATGGTTCCATTAGGCAATGCACCCTTCCAGACAACTTCAGAATTCCCTGTGAGCCTCAGCGATGGGCACCGTATAGCATGCTTCTTTCAAAACTGATACATGCCAATAAAGTGCCCCGAGTATAAAGCATCTACCTAGCTGTTCCAAAAGCATCTATTTTGACATGGGTATATTGTACAAAAAGTGTTCAACTCAGCTAAATTGATTATAACTCAATATGTCCATGCTTGGTTATGCCAATTACCACTTTTCCCTGCTCGCCATATAATTTCAGCATGCCCTGCCTCCACCTCTTTTCGGGATAGAGTAAATTCCTACGAGGCGAATGCTGGGTATGGGAATCTATACCTCCCACGAATTATATACCCTTGAAACACTTCGTTAAAATAAACTCATCTGTGGTTACAGTTTTCCCCATATGTCCAAGGCCGCCCGCAATCGCCCACCTATTCGTACAGGAGGGATACTACGGCGTTGAGAGGAGCCAGACCCCCTTACCTCCATAGTGAACGGCGGTTCCATACATACGGTGCTTCGGGTGGACGTTATGGAGGTCGGTAGAATCTTTGTGCCCTACCCGCAGCCTTGGTTAACTGGTTGTATTAGGCTGTTGCCGGTGATATGGGTGAACTCTGACCGATGAGGTTTCACGAGGCCCACTGTTTTGGCCTCCTTTGTCCAGTCCCTTCACCTGTTTGTACAGGTCTCCAAGCAACTGATGCGGCGGTGGAGCGGTAATGGTCGGCACAACCCGCGAATTTGGGGTTTAGTGTGGGCTATATGGAGCTCTTACGCAGGCAATATATCTCATACTGGGCATTGCATAGGAGTGCTAGCGCATCATGCTATTTACTGGACACATTATCCCCGATCAGGGTTTTCCAGAACGCCGTTATGCCCGTGTAGAACCTTTCTCCAAGGTATTATTGAGAATCTGACTCCAGAGTTGGGTGCATACGTAGGCAATCAATGGTGCCCGCCAATTCGTGGTGCAGGGTTCACCTGTCTGGGTAGAAAACGGCAAACTTCACTCACCACATCCAGCATCCTCACTCATGCTCTGGTTCAGCGGTCACTGGCTGTCCCTGGTCGTCGTCAAACTCAGCAGCTGGGCAATCATTAATGCTTCTGGCTGGAGACGATGAGGAGCTGAGCGGAGTCCTTGCATGGCTAGTGGATGCCGTTCTTCCCGTTCTTGGTCCCGATGGAGACGTTGGACCATTTAAGAGCTCCAACCGCTCAATGCGACCGTCCCTGCTATATGCAGGGGACAAGCCGACTTCCCCAGGCCCTGCGAATTCACTGGGGCTTCCACCATCGGACCTCACCCCCTTAGGGTCTATGGTCCAATGGCAGGTCGTCGTGACCTACAGCCCAAGTAGGGTCATACGACTCCCGCACGGACTCTCCGCTAGTCTGTCTTCTCCCAGACTGTGGCGGCCCACCTGGCAGATAAGGAGGCAGGTGAGTTGACTCGGCGCCGGCCCCCGGAACCTGGCTCCCCGGAGTCCGTGCAAGCTTACCTCCACACTTACACCATTACTTGGCGTGGAGGCGCATGGTCGGCCGCTCGCAGCGCTGAGCTGACCGACCGCTTCCTGCTGCCACCTCCGCCCTTGACCGCAGCCTGACGGGGTGTGTTGTCGGCGGTATCTGCTCCAGCAGGCCTACACGACGCAGCAGTGTTATGCCCGGGCTGCACGATGGCAGATATCCCTGGCTGCGGTACGCAATGCACTTTGCAGGGCTCCCCTGTCGTGCGGCTGTCCCCCGGCCCAGCCCCCTCGGGTCTACTGGAGCTCGGGGAGAGGTTGCCTGTAAAAGAAAAACAAGACCCCTTGCCACGTACCTGTATCCCCCCTTATTCTCTTGGGGGACGGGGGCTCGGAGTCTGGACCTGTTGCTTGCAGCTCCATAGCGGTAACCCATTCGGGTGAGTCGGCCCCTGTATTAGCGGGAGCGCCCGACTCTGCATTCCAGCCCCCACCGTTGCGATAAAGCTGCCGGCGTTCCGTGCAGCTCCGGGGACAAGGGCCGTCGGCTGGCCTCAGCTCAGCTCCGCGCCCGACTCTGCATTCCTGCCCCCACCGTTGCGGTAAAGCTGCCGGCGTTCCGTGCAGCTCCGGGGACAAGGGCCGTCGGCTGGCCGCAGCTCAGCTCCGCTCCCCGACTTCCACATGTGTTAAAGCTGCCGGCGTTCCGTGCAGCTCCGGGGACAAGGGCCGTCGGCTGGCCGCAGCTCAGCTCCGCTCCCCGACTTCCACATGTGTTAAAGCTGCCGGCGTTCCGTGCAGCTCCGGGGACAAAGGCCGCCGGCTGGCCACAGCTCAGCTCCGTGCCCGACCTCCGCATTCCTGAAGCTGCCGGCGTTCCGCGCAGCTCCGGGGACAGGGCCGTCGGCTGGCCGCAGCACAACTCAGCTCCCGACAGCGTCGTCCTGCGGCCCTTGTCCATGCTGTAAAGGAAGGTAATACTCACCTGCCGGTCTTGTGAAGGAGGCCGGTGGGGAGAGCGCACTCCCCCCCCCCCCAGCTGCCGCTGCAGATGCGTGCGACGATATGCCGCGCATGCCTGCTGGCGGGGTCTTCACGAAGTCACTCACGTGACTCCGAAGTAAAATTCTCTGTTGCTGTCGTAGCATTAGGTCAGTTAAAGTACCTGATGGGACAGTAGCTTTTGTTGAACTGGGAGTGTGGGCGTAACACTTCTGTGCCTCTGCCTATCCGATGGTAACAGTGAGAAAACAGTGAGAAGACCTATCTCATTTCAGCTATAAGTTTAGCAAACGTAACCTGACCAACTTGTTATTCTTAACATTTCTATATTCTGAGACCTTTCCTGTAAAAATTCTTTCAGGGGAAGTGTCGCGAATATCCACAGAAACTAAAACGTAATCTGCATACCTTTGTAATCAATTCCCCTCGCAGTAGACAATAGCCTTCTTTGTATTTTTTCTAATTACTTGCTCTACCTTGTGCAAGTACGTGATTATCAGGAAGATAAATTCAATCTGGAAATTGTCAGCTTGGGGAAAGATCATCAAATATTTTTAATATATTGTGATATTAGGAGTATACACCGTTATTGTTTGGAAAATTGATACAGATATTGTAATTTTATTTTCCACTTACCTTGTATAGTGCTGATAATTTACATAAGATGTTCACTCCTGTATTATCTGTATGAGTGTGGGAAGCCAAATGTTTAAGGACATTTTATAGTGGAGACTTGTGTGCACAAAATTACATATGTTTTCCAAGTGACTTTTATCACATAAGCAACGAAACTAAGGAATTTCATGAGCTCTTGGTTAGAAGCGAGTTAAATTTGGTTTAGAGATACAACATGAATCAGGCGTATCGGACCAGTGATTCTATGGTGACCATCGATCACCCGTTTTAGTTTAGTTGTTCATGGTCATATGAAAAACTTGTGTTTGCATGCTATCCAGCCAAAGGAAGGCCTATACATGATTGCAATCAAACCATCCACAGTGTACAGGTAAAGGGTAAATAAAGATTTAAACATAGAAACATTGAAATTAGGTGCAGGAGTAGGCCATTCGGACCTTCGAGCCTGCACCGCCATTCAATATGATCATGGCTGATCATCCAACTCAGTATCCTGTACCTGCCTTCTCTCCATACCCTCTGATCCCCTTAGCCACGAGGGCCACATCTAACTCCCTCTTAAATATAGCCAAAGAACTGGCCTCAACTACCCTCTGTGGCAGAGAGTTCCAGAGATTCACCACTCTCTGTGTGAAAAAAGTCATCCTCATCTCGGTCTTAAAGGATTTCCCCCTTATCCTTAAGCTGTGAATCCTTGTCCTGGACTTCCCCAACATCGGGAACAATCTTCCTGCATCTAGCCTGTCCAACCCCTTAAGAATTTTGTAAGTTTCTATAAGATCCCCTCTCAATCTCCTAAATTCTAGAGAGTATAAACCGAGTCTATCCAGTCTTTCTTCATAAGACAGTCCAGACATCCCAGGAATCAGTCTGGTGAACCTTCTCTGCACTCGCTCTATGGCAATAATGTAATTCCTCAGATTTGGAGACCAAAACTATATGCAATACTGCAGGTGTGGTCTCACCAAGACCCTGTACAACTGAAGTAGAACCTCCCTGCTCCTATACTCAAATCCTTTTGCTATGAAAGCTAACATACCAAACTGCCAATAGAACACCCGCGCTCAGTGGCTCCTCGAGTCAATCACGAGGGTTCGATTATCCAGAGCCACCTCCGGGTGTCGCTACACTATGTTATTCCCCTATTTCAAACACTTCCTGCACATTAGTGGCAATTTTATGGAGACCATTTACGGTAACCTAAAAAGCTGCATGTGTTTGGGATGTGGGAGGAAACCCACAGTCACTCAAACTCCACAGCACCCAATGTCCGTATCGATCCAAGGTCTCTGGTGCTGTGCGGTAGTAGCTCTACCGTCTGTGCCATTGTGCTGCTCATTTTATGAGTGCAAATTCCATTGATTTCTTTGTTTTGAGATTTAGTTACTTTGAGAATAGAGCTGGATTTGCTTTTGATTCAGTTTATAGACACATATCCTGTGAGAATTGCCAATCCAGTGATTGGAGGTGCTACACTGTCGGAGGTGCCTATTCTGGATGAACTAGAGGCCTAATCTGTCGTTTTACGTTCAGTGGTACTATTTGATGAATACCGGGGATTTTTGATGCCTAATACTTAAACAGGAACCAACTTCACCAGAATATTTTATCTGGTTATTAGGGGAACTTTGCCATGTCCAAATCAGCTGGTGTGTTTTCCTGTATCCTAGCAGTGACAATAATTCAAAATTATTGGAATGCTGAACAATAGAAAGTGGAATTGGAAGCTCATGGAAAAAGCAATTTGTTTGTGTCCTTGCACGTGGAAATGGAAACAGGATGAAATACAGATAAGTCCAATATCGGCAAAGGAAATCTATATATATAACTTTGGCCATACTTGTAGAATTAAATAACAGCTGATAGGAGGTGCTGCAAGGCTCAAGTTTACAATTAGATATCAAGCTGTGTTCTACTTTTGTGCAGTGCAGGATGACAATCTTTCTTTACAAATAGAGCCAGTTATAGCAGCTGTCGTAAATAAGCTGATTAACTGTGGCACAGTTATGGAATATGATGTTAAACTAATTACATTGAGATGCAACTTTAATCTGTGTCTTAACTTTTAATTTGCTGTTTTTGCACCATTTTGTGAGGTGATGTAATCTGCGAAATTAAGATAATTTGGGATGTTTGTGTATGATTTGATAAAGTTAGTTCTGCTGTCTTGGTTATTTCCATTGTGTGAATTGGATGTAATGTGGATTTTGTGAACATTATTTATATTAAGTGGACCTAATTGATAACATAATTTAATAATTTACCTTGTGTTTGAATACCTCAAGTCATCTAACCTCCACAATCATCCAGGATGAAGAGAGGAAATTCTTGCACACCTCTGTTTTAAATGGCAGCTCCTTTGTCTTGTGATCCATACATGTTATACCTTTTAGTTGCCTCAGTTTTATTTCCATTGTTGCACTCAGGATATTTCCTACTTTAAACATTTTGTTTTGTAATTGGCTGGCTTTCCATTGGGTAAAATATTACCCTAAAACTATGTGTTCATATTATGTGTTCATTGAGAGCCACGTTCATCAAAGTGAAACCATGTACATGTTCTATGACCAAAAGTCAACTGAAATTTGAAGCTGCTTCCAAAACATTGAGGTCCCAAGTTCCACGTATCCACTGTTACAGAAATATTTTGTGTATTGCATTGCATCATACTTTGTCCATTATTGCAAACTCCCCATTATTGAGCATTATTGAGGCATCTTTGACCCCTTAATCCTGCTCTGCTTATTTGTTGTAAGGAATTTCGATGTTATGATCATTTAACACAATGGAACTACCTGACTTTAAGAGCCTAGCTGACTTCATACTTGTTGCCTTCTCCCCCATAACCCCTGACACCCGCACTAATCAAGCATCTATCAATCTCCGCCATAAAATATCCATTGACCTGGCATCCACATCCTTCTGTGGCAATGAATTAGACAGATTCACCACCATCTGATTAAAGAAATTCCACCTCTCCATTTACTTTAGTCTCTTTATTATCTGCCCCTGATCTGCTTTACATTGGGTGTAATTTTCTTCAATTGAACCCCTCTGGCATTTGCTAATCTCATCATTCGCATCATTAGTACTGAACTATTATCTACCGCTTTGATGACCCTCGGACTATCCTTGATCAGACTTTGCTGGGTTTACCTTGCACTGTAACTGGGTCAATTGTAAACGTGTATTGTCCTTCTGCTGACTGGTCAGCACGCAACAAAAGCTTTACACTGTACCTCGGTACGTGTGACAACAAACTAAACGGGAACTCGAGAGCATAGACCATAGAACAGTGCAGCACAGGAACAGGCCCTTTGGCCCACAATGTCCGTGCCAAGGATGATGCCCGGTTAAACTAATCTTCTCTGCTTGTCTGCTCTGTACCAATTCTATTTAATTATTATTTTGGTTAATTTGCAGCCACTTTGAAATATAAGGTTGTGGAGGTGCATTTGTGCAAACAAACTGCCCCTGCGTCGACAGGGGTAAGTATTTTTGTAATTTCCTGTTGTTGCATTTGCATTTACAAAATTTGTATTTGTATTCATGATATATTTTGGAATTTTGTTTTTCCTTGTATAAAATGTTTTCATGTTTTATTGTTTGTTATTGGCATTACTAATTGTTATTAGATGGGTTGTGCATATTGAGGCTGAGAAATGTTAATTTGTGTAATGGGATTGGTTCACTACTTGAAAAAATACATTCTCCTCTAAGTAAACCTGGGACATTTATGACATTCATGATTTTCTTCCTGTCCTGTGCAGTGATGAGCAATGGTTGGCCACTAATGTAAAAGCAACCCTGGAAAGGATGGGCATCCTGTTTGTTCCAAGATAAAGGAGATTGGTCTGAGCAGGACCCAAGGTCTTGGTACTAGGAGTCAGCTGCTCATCATAACACCTTACCTTGTGGGCAGCATTGACCACCAATTGTAACCTCCTCTGCTCCAACGTAACACTACTCACCCACAGTCATCAGATAGCTATTGGCTCTCACTGAAGCCTGAATTGACCCTTGGTTTTCACTTACGATACGATACAATAAAACTTTATTCATCCCCGGAGGGAAATTGGTCTGCCAGCAGTCACAACACACAAGGTGCACGAGAACTTAAAATTAAAAGTGCAAAGAAAATTTGATTATTAGGACTGGATGTTACAATCCCTAAGATTGGACTACAATTGACATTCTTGGGTATGACCACTAGGTGAATTTTGCTAACAATCAGACACATCTTCAGTTGTGCACCTCAACGTCACTGGGTGTTTCGGCCTTTTATCACAAGACACCCTCAGTCGAGGCAGGCCCACCACAGGTTGATCAGACCTGGGTGTGTGTCTTATTGCTAGCTTCTAGATGGTCACGTGGCAGCCCAGACAGCATCTTTCCTCTTCAGCCACAGCCAGTGACTGCTCCGTTCGGCGGCATTGGCAAGTTCTTTTATTGCCGTCCTTTGTGTCTGCCCTTTGACTCCTACTTCCCTCAGGAGCCTTGCGGTGGAACTGGCTACAAAGCCCCTGCACCCCACCTCCACTGGACACAACCTTATGCTCCAACCTCTCTCCTCTGCCTCTGCTGCAAGGTTTCAATATCAAAGCTTTTTCCTTACATAAGCCTCGTCCACAGCCTCCTCCCATGGGACCGTCAGCTCAATGATGAAAACACGGCGACAGGAGTTGGACCAGAGAACGAGGTCTGGTCGCATGTTGGTAACTGCGATTTCAACTGGGAACGAAAGCCTCTGGCCTAGGTCAACACGCATTTCACAGTCCCTGGCTGTGTTCAGTGGGCATGACGTGAGAGGCGAGGGGTTAGCCCTCCATTTCTCTCCGTATTTGCGGGAATGTTATCTGGGCATTGCTAGGCATGGCGTTGGTCGTAACTCTCTTGCACTCGAGTTCAGCTGCCAAACACCTCAGCACCTGGTTGTGTCGCCAGGTGTATCTGCCTTGTGTAAGCCTGGTCTTACAACCAACCAGGATGCGCTTGAGGTTTGCTGGAACTGCACACAGGGGGCAGGCTGGATCCTCTCCCAGCCAAAGATTTAGGTTTGTGCGAGAGGGAAGGATGTCATGTGGCTCTGATAATGAAGCTCAACTTATTTGACTCCATGGTCCACAGCTCTTTCCATGTGATCTTCCTCCTCTCAATGCCATCCCACGTCATCCAGCTGCCTTGTTTGGCTTGGGATATGGCTTTGGCACACCTGGCTGCTTCTTCCTGGTGGCGCACCTCCTCCACCACCAGGTGCCGACGTTCAGCTGGAGTAGCCTTTTGCCAGGTAGGGTTCATTGCTCCCAGGCCAAAGCCCCCTCGGCCTTGTTGGACATGGCCCACTATGTCCCGGTGTTGGAGAGCGGATTTTGCGTCCAGTACCACTGCTGCTGGAATCCATTTCCTACCTGTTGCTAGGGTTGGAGCGACACCTCTTATTATTGGGTCCCGGGATTCTGTTAGTGTCATGTCCAACCTCACTTTGGCACATTTGTACTCCTCCACCAGGCTTGAGACTAGCAGTGAGAGGGCTCCATTCCCATGGAGTCCTGTGCTGCTGACAGAAATAAGCGGTTGCCCATTTCATGCATTAGCATTTTTGTTTCTCTGACAACGACGTTTTTGATCAATGAACTATTAAAAATATATTTACGCTTGATATTACCGTTGATGATACAAGCAAACAAGTTCTCTGTCCTTTTTCACATTTCACTGTATGCAATTTTGTAACGATAGTCAGCAGTTTCAAGTAAATAAGTGACTAAAGACCACCGGGTGGCGCTGTAGGAGGCAGCTTCGCCAACAGCCTGTCTCGTCCCTTCCTTTTTTTGTTTGTTTTTTATTCTGTTTTATTTGTGTGTGTTAGCGTATCTTTAGTTTTGTATTATGTGGGGGTTGAGGATGGGGGAAACGGGAAACTTTTTTTAACTCTTCCCTCGACGGAGGTGCGACTTTTTCCGTATTGCGTCTCCGCCGGCATTGTGGCCTAACAACATGGAGCTGGAGGTTGTTTTGTTAGGGATCAACGTCGGGAGCTCCAACTGCAGGAGCTTTGATCGCTGACTGCGGGAGCTTCGATCACCCTGACTGCGGGTGTTTCGATTGCCCCGACTGCGGGAGAAAAGAAGGAAGGTGGTAAAAGTTATTCGCCTTCCATCACAGTGGGGAATATGTCGTCGCTGAAAAACACGTTGGACGAGCTGCCTGTCCTGGTGGGGACTCGGAGGGATTTCCGTGAGTGCAGTGATCATGGAGTCTGGTGCGAGTGTGGACGGCTTTCTGAATTTGGGCGGACAGGGACTGCAGAGAAATACAGCGGTCGGTGAAGGAGTTGGCCCGGACGTTGAACTGTGGGTCTCCGCTTATGCTGGGTGCCCTAGGGATTCTCACAAGCCGCTGTGGTGGCTGTTTATGTTTATTTTTTTATGTAGTTTTGTATCTTGTTGCTTTTTTGGTATGACTGTGTGGTAAATCAAATTTCACTGTACCTCAGTACACGTGACAATAAAGGACCATTAAACCATTGAATGCAAATTAATAATTTCATCCCCTGATTTCATTAATGATAATTTTAATTTGAAAGTCTTAATACCAAGGTGGAATTGAAGACCAAACTATTCGTGCACTTGAATTACAAATGTTGCGTGTGTGTGATTTCCATTCTATGTTGCCCAGTTTTTATCGCTGTTAGGAGGTATTAATCACTTGTTAACTTCCGCAGTTGCTGGATGACTTCAAGGAAAAACTCTGTGAAAACGAAGAGGCACTGCTGGAAAAGACACAACTTGTGGAAGTGCTGCAGAAAAAGCTCGATGGGAAGAATCTGGAGCTAGTGGTAAAGACATCATTGTTTGCTGCTGTGTGAATCTCTATTACAGGGAAAGATCTCTGCAACCAGCTAAGGGATTCTGTTGTAACTGGCAGTGAAATAAAAATAGCAAGGAGCCTCTTGGAAATAAATCTGTAAATATGAAAAAAATAGAAGATTTTCTTTTATATGAATCTCCCCATTCTTTTTTTCTAAATCAGTTCATCAACCCTTTTATGATCTGTTATAGTGCAGAATCACAGTTTTTGTGGAGCCGCAGCATTGTCATTCTGGTTATGGCAGGTTGTTGCCATTGCTGATCTGTGCCACCAATTTGTTTCAGCCTTGACCAAGATCAGGTGAGATCTGCTGTTTAAGATGCCAACAACACATGAACTCTTGATTATAATGCACTAGTGTTGTAGCGGCCTAGACGAAGTCGGGAAAAGACCAGACGCTAGGTAGGTTTAAACAGTCGTCCTTTAATCCCTACAGCGAGAGCACACCACACCAACTGCCAGCTCACACCCAGGGGTGGTCAGGAAACCCCGTGGCACACCAACTGCCAGCACACACCCAGGGGTGGTCAGGAAACCCCGTGGCAGACCAACTGCCAGCTCACACCCAGGGGTGGTCAGGAAACCCCGTGGCAGACCAACGCCCCTGTCACTCAATCGACGAGGGGGATGATCCAAGGAGTGGCCTAACCCCCCAGGGACCGCCACAGTGTCACTATTGATTCTATCATTCTTCATTTTCCCATCCACTAGTGGGAGAGCCTAGGACTAGAGATCATAGCCTCAGAATTAAAGGATGGTCCTTGCGAAGGAGATGAGGAGGAGTTTCTTTAGTCAGAGGATGGTGAATCTGTGGAATTCATTGCCACAGAAGGCTGTGTAGGACGTCAGAGGATATTTTTAAGGCAGAGATAGATAGATTCATGATTAGATTTTATATTACAAAGCCGGAAATTAGCATTCCAAATTTATTAAATCTAATAACTCAATTCGGTCATTTCTCAGGATATAGAATTAATTGGAATAAAAGCGAAATCATGTCAATAACGGATCATAATATACATATACTACAACAATCACCTTTTAAATTAGTTGACGAAAAATTTAAATATTTAGGTATTTATGTAACTAAGGGGTATAGCTCTTTATTTAAATCAAATTTTTCACATTTAATGAATAAACTAAATAAGAATATTCAATACTGGAAAACACTTCCTATCTCAATGTTCGGTAGAATTAATGCTATAAAAATGATTTTTCTACCGCAATTATTGTACCTATTTCAATCCCGATATATATTCCAAAATCTTTTTTTTAAAAAGTAGACTCCACTGTTACAAGTTTCATCTGGGACTACAAGAATCATAGAATAAATAAAAAACATTTATGTAAATCAAAGATTAATGGAGGTTTAGCTCTACCAAACTTTTTGTTCTATTTCTGGGCAGTTTATATTAAAAACATGAATTTTTGGCTGGAAGATATGGATCAACAACCAGAATGGTTAAGGATGGAAAAGGAGGACTGTCTACCTTTTGAAATCGGTTCGATTATATTTGCACCGACAAAATTGCACAAAAAAACTTATGGGGGAAAACCCTATAATATATAGTGGTATACAAATCTGGAAACAACTTAAAAAGGCTCTAAAACTGGACAATATACCACTCTACCTCCCTATTGTAAATAATCCCTTATTCAAACCTTCCATACTAGATAAAGGCTTTATACAATGGAAAAACTATGGAATCAAAAGGGTGGAACACCTTTACAAAAAAGGCACTTATCTCTCATTTCAAGAACTGCAACAGATTTATGGGTTATACGCAAATAATTTTTTTCGATACTTGCAACTCAGAGATTATGTTAGGTCAATACACAAGATTATAGGAATAGGGAACCAGAAATCTTAGATGAATGTCTGAATAAACATCCTAATACAGAAAAATTAATAACTTATATTTACAACACCCTTTTAGATAGTGAGATACCATCAACGGAATCATATAGACACACATGGGAAAATGAAATAAATCAATCTATAACGAAAGATTTATGGGATAAAAGTTTACAATACATACATCAATGCTCGCTAAATTCCAGACATGCTCTAATACAATTTAAAGTTTTACATAGATTACATTATTCCAAAGTTAAACTAAATAGAATCTTCCCACAAATATCGTCTACTTGCGATAAATGTCAACATCTAGAGGCTAATTTAACACATACTTTTGCAAATTGTATAAAAATTAAGAATTTCTGGACTGAGATTTTTAAAATAACTTCTGAAGTTATTAATACTAAACTGGATCCGGACCCAAAATTAATAATACTTGGAACATCAGAACAAAGTTTAACTCTTACAACAAGCCAAAGAAATTTCCTAGACTACAGTATAATAATTGGGAAGAAATTAATATTAAAATTTTGGAAAGGCCCTATATCCCCCACAATTAAAATGTGGATTATGGAAATGTCAGAGACCCTACACCTGGAAAGAATCAGATTTGCCTTATTGGACAAACAAGAAGTTTTTGTTAGAACATGGTCTTCTTTCATTGATTACTTAAAAGGGTAGAATGGTTCGGCAGGGAACCCTAACTGAAACTTGGATTTAGGAATAGATGAAAAGTTATATCTTATATTCTTTGATCTTATCTCCTACGATGTATTAATAGTAAATTATTCCTTTCTTTATGATTTTCTTCTTCGATATAGATTCTTATTCTATTTTCTTACTGTTTTTCTCTATATAAAAAAAAACTATTAGAGTCAAAATGATACAACTGATAATATTAATAATGTATGCATGTTGAACATGAAATATTTCTATCATAATTTGCTAATCCACTGTCTAAATACTCTAATAAAAAAATATATATTCAAAAAAAAAAAAGATTCATGATTAGTATGGTGTCAGAGATGGAGGAGAACAGGAGGGAGAGACAGATAATTGGATGGCGCAGGAGACTTCATGGCCTAATTCTGCTTCTAACACATGACCTTATGATAACTGTTTTAATTTTGATGACTACTTGACAATTACTTTTGACAGGTTCAACTTTTCTTGCTTATCTGCTTGGCTTATTCATTTCATTCATTTAATGTTACTCTGGAAAGCTGCATTATTTTAAGCTTAATGGGCCTGTCCCACTTTTTGGGCGACTGCAGGAGACTATGCAGTTGTTACATGGTTGTCACATGTTCGCGGGTGGTTGCTGGGGAGTCGCCTTCATGGTCGAGAGGAGTTTCCGCATTCTGGGAACTAGTTACGGCCTCTTGATCGCCACAAATTTTTCAACATGCTAAAAATTAGCGGCGACAAGAATGAAGCTACCATGGAGAGTAGCGAGAATTCTCGTGCCATAGGTGGTTCGCCAGGAGGTCCTAATGGGTTGCCAGGAGGTTGAATGTCCTCGTAGGTTATAGCCGGTGCTGACCGGTGAATTTCATTGGCTCATTGGGGAAAAATCTTTTTTAAAAATAGTCGTTTTCATAACCAAGGATAACCAACCGGTAATGTTAATGTCCGCCGTGCTTCACAGTCGTGGATCTCTGGCTTCTTAAAAGTTGTCTCCACTCCTTTTCCCCCCTTCTCCCCCCCACTCTTTTAAAGGACTTACCATACACTGTGCTTTAGCCATCTTAATTACACCGCCAACCTTCCTGTTCAACATTGAATTCTCCAATTTCCGGTAGCACTTGCTGTCTCCTCCCCTTCTCAGCTCTCCCTCAGCCCTCGGGCTCCTCCTCTTTCTGTTTCCTTTCCTCTCCCCCCCACCCCCCCACCCTACATCAGTCTGAACAAGGTTTTCGGCCCGAAACGTTGCCTATTTCCTTCGTTCCATAGATGCTGCTGCACCCGCTGAGTTTCTCCTGCACTTTTGTCTACCTTCGATTTTCCAGCATCTGCAGTTCCTTCTTAGACACACACAGAAGAACAGGAAGTGTTTATCACCTTGGCTTTGCACCATGTGAATTTCACTCAGACAGCGCCTCCCCCGCTTGCCCTGTTTCCCGCCTGCATAATGGGCTGGTGAAGGAAGCGATGTGTGTGTGTAGTGTGTGTTCCACTCTGACAGTCACCGTTCAAGTTGCCGGTTTTTCAGGCGACTGCCGGCAACTTGACAGTTGCCTGACAAATCGCCTAAGTGGAACAGGCCCATTAGGCTCCCGAAAGTCTTTTGAGTTTAATTTGGCTATTTTTAATTTTTTAGGAGTTGGTTGAAGATTTGAGAGAGGTTGAGATCGAAAGTAAAAATCTCCAGGACAAGCTTCTGGATGAAAAGCACGCCATGCAAACCAAGGTCCGAGATCTGATGGAAAGTCACAAGGCAGATTTAAAAAATCTCAAAAGTAAACACAGCACTCAGCTCCGTAAAATCAGGGAAAAACATGCACAATAAACATTGCAGAAAGATCAGTGCTGTTTACAACTTCATAAAGATCTCCAACTTTTAAGACCTCACGCCAAGTTCTGTGCACCACTTGCAGAACAGGCAACTGGTTCTTTAAATTATTTCACCGAACGGAAGATTAAAGTACTGGAAGTTAATTACTCAAAGTTGACCTGTTAATATTTTTGGCCATAAATGTTCCTACCACAGATTTGTACATCTGCTATCTCGTGGTAGGGAGTAGGTTTGCCTTAAAATATTCTAGCATTAGAGGAATGGAGTGGATTTTATGACAAAACATCACTTAATTTTTTGGGTACACAAAATGCTGGAGAAACTTAACGGGTGCAGCAGCATCTATGGAGCGAAGGAGATAGGCAACGTTTCGGGCCGAAACCTGTCTGAAGAAGAGTTTCGGTCCAAAACATTGCCTATCTCCTTCATTCCATAGATGCTGCTGCACCCGCTGAGTTTCTCCAGCATTTTGTGTACCCTCGATTTTCCAGCATCTGCAGTTTCTTCTTTATCACTTAATTTTTGTTTTTGCCGTGTAATTATATCATCCCTGTAACCTCATGGGATTTTGTGTATGCAAATTGGTTGCTGTAATTCCCATATTTTATCACTGATCACACTTAAAAATATACTTCATTGTTTGGTAAACGGGTTGGTACATTCAGTGATCAGGAAAAATAGCGTGTAATCTAAGTTTTTTTTCACTCGGGTATTCTGGTCAGATTCCTTGATCAGAAGATAGTGATGTTTAAAGGATTCAAGAAAAGAATTATTTGAGAAGCATTTGTGAGAGTCTGCTAAATGGCTGACAGGAAACACACAGTAGTCATTTGGACAGACTCGTAGAGATGCTTTTCAAAACAATCTCTTCTTGAATCCTTTAAACATCGCTATCACTGAATTTTAATTTATAGAGGATGCTGATAGTTAAAACATTGACATCATGAAGGGTGGCCTGGTGGCGCAGAGGTGGAGTTGCTGCCTTTCAACGCCAGATACCTGGCTTTGATTCTGACTGTGGTGCTTGTCTATACGGAGTTTGTATGTTCTCCCTGTGGGTTTTTGTCCAGGTGCTCCGGTTTCCTCACACTCCAAAGACATACAAGTTTGTAGGTTAGTTGACTTGGGTTAATGGTAAATGATCCCTAGTGTGTGCAGAATAGTGTTAGTGTGCGAGGATCATTGGTCGGCACTGACATGTGGGTCGAAGGGCCTGTTATCCACACTATATCTCTAAATAAAATCATTTGAAGACATTTTACCATTCACAATGCCCTTGCCGGAAATAGTACATCAAAGTATTTTAATTTCAAATAGCTTTTAATGAGAAGACCACAGAGCAACCAGGACACATCATTAACTCCATGAATGTCTTCTCTCTGTGAGTCTTCAGCTGTGTTTGCATGACAGTTTACGGAAGAGAGGGTGAAACCAGGGACAAGATACAATGATGGTGTAGAGAGACTATATTCAGCAGCAGAAGAAGATATTTAATTGGACTAAGTTAAAATGAATAAGGGTTTTAATGCATCAGTCTGAAGAAGGGTTTTGGCCCGAAACGTTGCCTATTTCCTTCGCTCCATAGATGCTGCTGCACCCGCTGAGTTTCTCCAGCACTTTTGTCTACCTAGGGTTTTAATGGAGCCAGTGGAGAATAGTAAGATTAAATTAGAACTTACCAGTTCGAAGTTTGATCGTTGTTTTATGCGGAGTAACGATGAGGGATTACGTGAAGAAGCCCCGCCTGCCGCTTGAACGGCATACTTCAAAGCAGCGGCATGAAAAGCACAGAATATAATAGCCGGAGTAAGATAGCAAGGCTCAACATAGATTTAGAACTACCAGATGATCATTTATTTTATGAGGGTTGGGAGTGGAGGGCACATAATCCCTCATCGTTACTCCTCATAAAATAACGATCAAACTTCAAACTGGTAAGTTCTCATTTAAACTTACTATTTGACTTCGGAGTCACGTGAATAACTACGTGAAGATTTTGTAGCTTCTGTGTTTTTTATGTCGTAGACTCATGCCATATGACAATCTGGCTCAATCAACAGTAATGAGCAAATAACACATTTTTTACCAAACATTGCCTCAGTTTATGTGATAAATTCTTTCCCATTATAAAAGAATGAAAGTAATGCCCTTTCCATTGAAAGGCAAATTTATCACCAAAATATCAATTGATAACATAATTTGATAGTATAAACAAAGCAGCAATTACAGAGAACCCAACACTCCGTGTCCAATCCTGACACCATGACTGGTTCCTTGTAACTTTAATATTTATTTTACACCCTCCTGCGGCCTTGAATCTTTGCTCGAGCGGCCCATCCTGTGCCATTCCTGTGAATGTATCTACTTCCTTAATGGAGTGATTTTCCACATCTCAATGTCTAGTTCCACTGAGTTTTAAACATGTTTTAACTATCTAGAATATATATTTCTCTAGAAACCATCAGTTTTTACTGATACTTAATGTGGTTTTTGTGTGTAATAAGTAGTGCTGTCTCACCAGCACAGAGACTCTTACCTACTTTAACATATTGAGTCAATGTTGACCCACACATAATTTTTGGCCGACAGGATATGCTTAAATTTTAACTTGGTTCCAGCTGTTCTTGGTCTGCTTTGTTTGGTAAATTCATAAACATATAAGATAATGTAATCTGTAGCCACATGCAATTATATAACATAACATTTGCAATGTTTGCACTCTTATGCTGATACTAAAGTCATGAGCATTATTACTTTCAATGTTAATTTTTTGAATCATTGATAGAATTGGAGTCCATTGCCTAAGGCAAGTCAGGACTATGCTGATCTCCCAACTGTATTTCAATTTTGGACAAATTATATATATATATATATATATCCCTTTTTCATATTGGGATATTATGAATGAACCCGATAACTTCTTGGTCAGCAATTTGTCCTAAATAGGACGAAAAACACTATGAGCTCTATTATTGGCTCTATCACTTAGATGCTGAGAAAAAATGCAATCCACAAGGAACTCCCATGTATCTAATATGATAAAATAACTTTTACTGTCTGCAAAAGACTTCCAATTTCTTACAAACAAAATATTGTTTTTTACAACTATTTCTCCAAATTGCAGGTATAACATTCCTTTTGTACATAATTGTTATGTTGTTATATTAGTTAAAACTTTCATAGACCTCTTTAACCGTCAAACTGTTATAATGGTCTGGTCAAACCTGCAGATAACCAAATTCATATCTTCATGCCCTGGTTGAATTTGTACAACAATCAATTACTGCAACTATGAGTCGTCATAACTGGTTCAACATCACTCTCAACATTAATGAGAACCATGAAGGTCCGGTTTGGGCCACCAAAGCGCCCCTGGCAGCGTCCTGCTACATTTTCATCAGACACTGCCCTATCAGACAAAAATGAGGAGCATAAAAGAACATCTTTCCTCATGTAATTTAGCGAAATGCATCCACCGCTCCTGATCTTGGTTTTCCCACGAGCACATTTGAGAGATCGGTGATTTAATCTGGATACAACCAGATTAATGGTAAGTAATCCATATTACTGACAATGTTTTTCCCCTGATTTGTTGTCTGCAACAACATTGTCTCTTCCTTAGATTTAAACAGCTGGACTAAAACATTTTTAGAATACGCCACATCTGGTTACCCAGATAATCACTTGATAATGATCTTACTTGACTCATGTGATTGATATATGCCACAGCCGTGGTATTGTTCACCTGATATGACATGCACACTTTCATAATAGAACAATAGGCATTTAATCCATATAAACTCCTGATACTTCAATAATTAATACAAATGTTTGGAGAAAATTTCTTAGGACAATCCATTTGCAATTCCCTGGTGTTATTGTCCGTAGCCCCCTAAACAAGGGACGTATCAAATATTAACTTGATAAGAATAGATATTATTCTTATCTTAACCCAAATAATCACAGAAGCTATCCATCATCCGATAATACTTGCTTCAGCTTGCAACGGCTGCTAAGCTTATATATTTAAAGCAGCTTGTGAAAACATTTTCTATCCACCACTTTAATTCTGATAACGTATCCTTTGGTATTTGCATAGGCCTGTCAACAAAGGCCTGCATACTCTTATAATGCTTGTGTTTTCCCTTTTTTGGAGCTTTTTTTTTCTCTCTTTTACCTAAGCTCCTTCTCTGATGGAGGGCCGATCAAGCACCAGGCGGGGCTTCTTCACGTAGTCACTCATGTGACTCCGAAGTAAAATGATCATTTTGTTTGTTTTGGGATTAAGTAACTTCATACCTGAATTTCCAAAATGTTGAGACACATTTTCTGTGGAGCTTTATTCAAGCTTCTAATCTTTTCTCACTAGTCATAGTTAAGGAATTTATCATTGGATAAATATGTAAATGGAATTACCCTTTTGCCTTACAAATCTTCAAGCTTAATGAATTGTAGCATTTCAAGGATATTTTATGATGTCAAATGCTGGTAATTTGTAGAACATATGATTTTTGACTGATTGCCATTAACTGCGGTGGAAAAATTGGCAAATTGTGGAGGTGTTGCTTTTTTTGTAACAAAATATCAGATCATTACGGGTGTTTTTTCCTTTCTCTTTCTTAAAAAAATAGTGAGGCTTATGACGCAAGAGTCTGAAAAATCAGAGGCCAGGAAGCTTCGTCCAAATCGAAAATCAAGCAGATTCAAGAGGAGCTGGACAATGTACAGGTACCCCAAATAAAAATCCCTGGCGCCTGGTGATGATTAACTGAATATTAATCTGTTTGCCATTTACCCAGAATGAAATGACTTCATCTTATAGAAAAAAAGGAAAATTGATGGTGTGTTATTCCGTGAAGTTGTTCAAGCATTGTGGGAACCAAATTTTATTTATTTATTTTTTTAGTTAGTTATGTACACTGTATATTTTTAATCTGGGATCAACTGTATGTATGAATCAATCAATCAATCAACCTTTATTGTCATCTTAAGCAACAGTTGTACAGTGCAAAATGAGAAGACGTTTCCCAAGAAATACCAGAGCATCGCACATAAAGCTTAAACATTTCACACATAAATAAAAACAATAAAAACAATCCAGTCCCTGATAAAAACAATACGAATAGTTAAAAAGTGCAGGTAAAAAACAGCAACATTAAAATACAAGTAAAAATAGTCATAAATTGTCCAGGGCACCTGATTTAAGTGGCCAGTGCCAGAGTTGTTATTAAATTGTCAGTGCAAAAAAGCAGCAGAATCAGGTGGAGTCTGAAGAAGGGTTTCAGCCCGAAACATTGCCTATCTACTTCTCTCCTTAGATGCTGCTGCACCCGCTGAGTTTCTCCAGCTTTTAGTGTACCCCAGGTGGAGTGACTGTTTAGCAGCCTCACAGCCTGTGGAAGGAAGCTGTTTAGCAGTCTGGTTGTCCGGGCTTTGATGCTACGGTATATCTTGCCTGATGGCAGGAGATCCAGATGTGTGTGGAGGGGGTGCAGTCTGACCTTTGCTATGCTCGGTGCTTTTTTCAGGCAGCGGCTCTGGAACAGTTCTTGTACCGAGAGTAGGGAGATGCCAATGATCCTCTCTGCTCCCCTCACTACCCTCTGCAAAGCCTTCCTGTCTGAGCAGTAGCAGTTGAAGTACCGCATCTTAATGCAGTACGTGAGTACAGACTCCACCGTGCCCCTGTGAAAAGTCCTGAGGCTGTTGGTGGAAGTAAGGCCTGTTTGAGTTTCCTCAGGTAGTGCAGTCGCTGATGGTCCCGTTTGACAATCCCAGTGTTGTTCCTGGACCAGGTGAGGCTGTCTGTGATTTGCACTCCGAGGAACTTTATGTTCTCCACTCTCTCCACCGTGGTGCCACTGATGTTGAGGTGTGTGTGTTTGGGCTGCAACCTCCTGAAGTTGACAATCATCTCCTTGGTTTTGTCGACGTTTAATTCTAAGTTGTTGTTGCCGCACCAGTCCACTAGTTGTTTCACTTCCTCCCTGTACATTGTTTCATCCTCTCCACTGATGAGTCCCACCACTGTGGTGTCATCTGCGAAGGACTGCTTCCCTACATTTCACTGCTCACTCCATTCCGTGTAGAACCCCTTTCTGAAGAGTAAGTGACATGGGATAGATGTGAGCCTGCAGGAAAATTCAATCCTAAAATAGTTGTGGTAGAATAGAGCTGTCGGCAGTGACACATTAAAAGTATAATGCATGCTAAAATTATTTAGAGCCATACTGCTCAGAAACATGCCCTTCAGCCCAACTTGCCCACACTGACCAACATGCACCATCTACACTAGTCTTACCTGCCTGTAGAGACATAAAGCCATAAATTTGAATGGTGACTATATTACAAACCAATAGAAATCCCTTGGCTTTAATTGACACTAAACTTATTTCTACCCAGCTTGTACCTTCTCAGAAGCTGCTGCTGGAGCTCAAAGACGTAGCGGTTGACTTTGAAGAGGAGAACGAACAGTTCCACCTGAAAGTGAACTGGCTACAACACGTCGAGGCACAAAATGGTGTGTGACTTTAATTGGGTAAGAAGGAACTGGGGATGCTGGTTTGCACCGAAGATAGACACAAAATGCTGGAGTCAGCAGGTCAGGCAGCATCTCTGGAGAAAAGAATAGGTGATGTTTTGGGTCAAGACCCTTCATCAGACTGAGAGTCAGGGAGGGGGAAATTAGAGGTATAGGGGGGTATTTAACAAAGCAGAGCCTGCATCGATGACTCAGGGTGGGTGGAGCCGACAATGGTCCATTGCTGGCTGGGGATGAGGTGATAATGAAGGAATACAAATGGTGAAATTAGCAAGAGGACTAGGGTGGGGGAGAGATGGGGAGAGAGAGAATGGAAGGGTTAATTGGTTCGAGATCCTTCATTCTCTTGTGTAAGAAGGAACTGCAGTTGCTGTTTTAAACCGAAGATAGACACATAAACCTGGAATAAGTCAGCGGGGCAGGCAGCATCTGTGGAGAGAAAGAATGGGAGATGTTTCGGGTCAGGACCCTTCCTCGTTCTCTTTATTTAAATGGTGATACGTGTTTTCTTACAGAGAAGCTTCTAGCAAAATTGGAACAATATGAAGAGCAACAACAGAAAATGCAAGCAGATTTAGAACAAGCTACCAAGGGAGCAACTTCCCAGGTTGGGAGAATTTGTGCTGCATTTAATTCCTCCACACACAATCTTAATTCCTAGTGTGCGCATTCTGCACAGATTCAACAGTCTCAAGTACCCTGCTAATTAATATTACATTGTGTTTTATGTTGCTTATTCAGATTTTTTTTTTAATGAGTCATTTGTCATTTTTTATTTTGATCTTTTCTATTAACATCCTTACTTTTGTCATGATGCTTGCATCTGAGGGGTGCTATTTACTTCCACACCTGATGGTTTCTGTATGCATTACCACACACCTTGGACTTGGAAAAAGTCTACTGAATTAGCTAGTGTGGTGGGGGAAACAACAGAGTATTTCCAGACTTTTTAATCAAGTTTGGGTAATTTTACCTATTAATATTATCTGGTCATTTGGAGGAGAATTAGGTCATTCGGCCCATCAAATCTACCCCACCATTCAATCATGGCTGATCAATTACTCCCTCCTGAACCCATTCTCCCACCCTCTTCTCATAATCTCTGACACCTGTACTAATCAAAAATCTATCTATGTCTTAAAAATATCCACTGACTTGGCCTCTACTGCTATCTGTGGCAAAGAATTCCACAGGTTCACCACCCTCTGGGTAAAGACATTTTACCTCATCTCCTTCCAAAAAGAACGTCCTTTAGTCTCAACCTAAAGGTCATAGCCTCAGGATAATGATTGGCTTCAAAGCTGCAATAGACAAATGGCAATAGGTGCAGGAGTAGGCCATTCGACCCTTCGAGCCAGCGATGCGATCATGGCTGATCATCCCCAATCAGTAGCCCGTTCCTGCTTTCTCCCTATATCCCCTGACTCTGCTATCTTTCAGAGCCTCTAGCTCTCTCTTGAAAGTTTCCAGGGAATCGGCCACCACCGCCCTCTGAGGCAGAGAATTCCACAGACTCACAACTCTCTGTGTGAAAAAGTGTTTCCTCGTCTCCTTTCTAAATGGCGTACCCCTTATTCTTAAACTGTGGCCCCTGGTTCTGGAATCCCCCAAAATCAGGAACATATTTCCTGCCTCTAGCGTGTCCAAGCCCTTAATAATCTTATCTGTTTCAATAAGATCCCCTCTTATCCTTCTAAACATCAGAGTATACAAGCCTGGCCTCTCCATTCTCTCAGTATATGACAGTCCCGGTATCCTGGGAATTAACTTTGTAAACCTGTGCTGTACACCCTCAATAGCAAGAATGTCCTGCACACAATACTCCAGATGTGGTCTCACTAGGGCCATATACAACTGCAGAAGGACCTCTCTGCTCCTATACTCAACTCCTCTTGTTGTGAAGTTCAACATGCCATTAGTTTTCTTCACTCCCTGCTGTACCTTTCATTGACTGATGAACAAGGACCCCCGGATCCTGTTGTACTTCCCCTTTTCCCAACTTGACACCATTTATATAATAATCAACCTTCCTGTTTTTGCCAACAAAGTGGATAATGGCACATTTATCCACATTAAACTGCACCTGTCATGCATCTGCAAACTGTCAAAGTCACCCTGCAAAGCATCATCCTCACAGTTCACACTGCCACCCAGCTTTGTGTCATCTGCAAATTTGCTAATGTTACTTTTGAATCCCTTCATCTAAATCATTGATGTATATTGTAAATAGCTGCACAGAGCCTTGCAGTACCCAACTAGTCACTGCCTGCCATTCTGAAAGGGACCTGTTAATCCCTACTCCTTGTTACCTGTCTGACAACCAATTTTCTATCCATGTTAGCACTCTAGCCCCAATAACATGTACCCTAATTTTGCCCATTAATCTCCTATGTGGGACCTTATCAAATGCTTTCTGAATGTCCATGTACATTACATCCACTGGCTCTCCCTTGTTCATTTTCCTAGATACATCCTCAAAAAATTCCAGAAGATTAGTCAAGCATGATTTCCCCTTCGTAAACCATGCTAACTTGGACCGTTCCTGTTACTGCTATCCAAATGTGCCGCTATTTCATCTTTTATAATTGACTCCAGCATCTTCCCCACCACCAATGTCAGGCTAACTGGTGTATAATTCCCTGTTTTCTCTCTCCCGCCTTTCTCAAAAAGTGGGATAACATTAGCGACCCTCCAATCCACAGGAACTGTTCCTGAATCTATAAAACATTGGGAAATTATCACCAATGTGTCCTGATTTCTAAAGCCATTTTCTTAAGTGCCCTTAGGATGCAGACCATCAGGCCCTTGGGATTTATCAGCCTAATTTGAGGAAGGACATTCTTGCTATTGGGGTGTGCTGCTTAGGGTTACAAGGTTAATTCCTGGGATGGCGGGACTGTCATATGCTGTGAGAATGGAGCAGCTGGGCTTGTACACTCTGGAGTTTAGAAGGATGAGAGGGCATCTCATTGAAACATATAAGATTGTTAAGGGCTTGGACACACTAGAGGCAGGAAAACATGTTCCCGATTTTGGGGGGAGTCCAGAACCAGGGGCCACAGTTTAAGAATAAGGGGTAAGCCATTCAGAACGGAGACGAGGAAACACTTTTTCTCACAGAGAGTGGTGAGTCTGTGGATTCTCTGCCTCAGAAGACGGTGGAGGCAGGTTCTCTGGATGCTTTCAAGAGAGAGAGCTAGATAGGGCTCTTAAAAATAGCGGAGTCAGGGGATATGGGGAGAAGGCAGGAACGGGGTACTGATTGGGGATGATCAGCCATGATCACATTGAATGGCGGTGCTGGCTCGAAGGGCCAAATGGCCTATTCCTGCACCTATTGTCTATTGTCTATTCAGTCCCATCAGTCAACCCAACACTATTTCCTGCCTAATGTGGATTTCCTTCAGTTCCTCCGACACCCCAGATCCTCTGGCCACTACTAGATCAGGAAGATTTTTTGTGTTCTCCTTCGTGAAGACGGATCCAAAGAACCATTCAGTATGTTCAAGGGTTAGCCAGCTAGAATTTTACACTGGGTGAAAATTGAGGATAATGGGGATTAGGTAAATATTTAAATCAAAGATGAAATCAGCATGATCACGTGATAGAATGAATAAGGCTCAAGGGCTGATTTTATGTAATATAAGTTTCCAATTATCCAATTCTACAACTTGTAATTTCTAATGACATTATAACAATATGCCTTGAAGGTGAACATTAAAAAGGAACAAAGTGCTCCATTGCCCATAGGTCCATTTATCTTAAAGACAATTAAAATAATTTTCCTTATATCTGAAAATCACTGAAATCATCAAATCATTTCCAGCAGAGAATAAAAAAATGGTAAACTTTTAAAAACTATATTTTCACCATGAAGTTCTGTTTTTAATGCTTATCACACCTCTGGTCGTCTTGCTGAATAACTCTAAATCAGCTTGCTATTTTTGTTAATCAAATATGTCCGGGACGCAAACATTGAGAATCATTACTCTTGTATCATGCCGAAGCGATTCTGTTTCTTATGGCATCAAGCATCTAATTGGCCAGTTAGATGAATGGATGATGTTGCTTTGTGTGTAATGTGTCTGTAGACAAGTGTGTAATGAATCTGCAGAGGAACTGCACAGCCGCCTGATGGAAGTGGCGAGAAAAGAATGAAACGGTTTATAAGCCAACACCGAGCCATGACAACGATGAGAGGACTGTTAATGGAATTAAGGATGAGGCAACTTGAGGAAGAAAGAAAATCAGCAGTGCACTGCACTAGCTAAATTTAAGGCTGTGACTTAATTGTTATTCACCGAACATACCCTGCTCAGAAGTGTCGATGTGCAATTCCTGTGGAATATGATTTGCCATTGATTTTACTTCGGAGTCACGTGAGTGAACTACGTTGAAGAGCCCGCCTCACGCTGGTAACGGCATGACGTCAACGCTGACGGCGGAAGGAGGAGCTGCGGTAAGGAGCAGCTCCTCGCAGCGGTCGGAACGGCCCGCAGGTAAGTGAAGTTACATCGGGGCGGTTTTCAAGTTACGCTGGGTGGCTCCAGCTAAAAGAATCGAAAGTAAAAGTAAAAAATTAGACGTTTAGGTGCTGATGAGCACGATATAATTTGAAACAAAAATGGAGAAATCGGAAAGAAGGTTTCGCGGGTGAAGAGAGCCTCCCGGGGGTGAAAGAAAATATACGGGACGCGAAGCTAGAGTGGACCCGGTTCCGATACCGCTGGCCACTGATTTACCCGAATATAGAATTTCCAGATTCTCCAGAAATTATAACCACGGAGGAAAATGCTCCTAAGAAAAGCAAAAAGAAAAAGCTGTGAGGCCCGTGGTTTTCTGATGATTCTGATTCTGAAAAGACCTCCAGACAATAAAACTATGTGCTAAAAATGGAGCATATGGAGAAAGTTCTCCAAACTATTATGAGACAAGGGTCAAAGTACCCACATGAATCCCAAAAAAATCCCTGAGGGGTTTGAATATGATGAATATGGCTGTGGGCCAAGTTTGGGAATATGATACTCCAGACCCAACGATTTGGCTGGAAGAAGTCTCTGGGATATATCCCGATGGAATTTAGGGCTGCAGAAGGCAGACCCTGCTGAAGTTGAAATGGCTTTTGAAAGCCACGCCACAAAGTAAAAATAAAAAGGCTTGAATGTGCCTGGGATAGCACAAGAATTTAGCTATACCCGAAGGAAGTGGTGAGGCTATGGAAGAAAACCTAGCTGCCATATAAATTATATGGTATCTCACCAGCTTCATAATACTGTGATGAATGAATTATCAGAATTATATAAACCACCGGCAATTGTGCCTCATTGGAAGTGCCTACGGGTGAATCCGATGGTATGGGCGTCTATGACCTCCAAGTATGAGAGCCCAAGAAGTGAAATTTCAAAAGGTGCTAAAATTATTTCTGCTGCCATTACGGCATATGGCAGGCAAAAATGGAGAATCTGGGAAATGGAAAAGATTCAAAAAGATACTTTGGGCTTATTGTGCAATTCGTTTTATGAGATCAATTGCATGAGAAAAATGGCGATTCGGCCCATATTTCACCCTAGATTTGCAAGCCTGTGTCAAGAAAGTGGAGTTCAAGCTCCTGGGTATTTGTTTGGAAGAAAATCTGCCGAAACAGCTGAAACAGTTGGATGAAGAAGCTAAATATTTTAGCACAATAAAGCCTTTTGTCTTTGGACAAAGAAGAGGGTTTTCGGCCCGAAGGGGTTTTGATTTTCGTTATAGAGGCAGAAATTTGTCACGAAAATATTATCGTGCTGCGCAGGCCAGTGCTTCCCTGCATTCGGAAAGAGGAGACCATCACGCTCTTATGGAGAGGTATTAAAGACTTCTATCCTTAAGGAAACTGTGGATGAATCTCCAGTTGGAGGGAGATTGCAAAAGTTTTATAATGCCTGCTTAATATTACTTCGGATCGATTTATATTACAAGCAGTTTCAGGAGCTATTATTATTTTTAAAGAAGGGGGTCATCCTCCTGTACAGAATAAACCTGCTTATGCTATGTGTTTTCTGCAGAAGAAAGAATGGAGATTAATGTGGAAATTGACAAATTATATCCGGAAAAGGGGTAATTGAAAAAACTTGTGAACATAAGCATCAATTTGTCTCTAATATATTTCGCAGAGATAAGAAAGAATGGTGGTTGTAGAATTATTCTAGACCTTACAGATCTAAATAAGTTTGTAGAATACAAACATTTTAAGATGGAGACCATACAGTACTGACAAAAATATCTGATTTCAGCAGGTTGTTATAGCAGGTTGTTATATGGCTAAGATTGATTTGAAAAGACGCCTATTATTCTGTAGCAATTCATCATCTTTTTCGGAGATACTTAAAGTTTTATTGGCAAGGGCAATTATGGCAGTTCAAAGCTTTACCAAATGGATTGAGTTTCGGCTCCCTAGACTCTTTACAAAACTGTTGAATGAAACCAGTTTTAGCCCAATTAAGAGCACAGAAGAAAACCCCCAAACACAAAAATTGTAATGGCTTATCTGGATGATATTCTGATTATTAACGATAGTCAAGAGTCAGCTGAGCACTCAATTTCAGTTACTAAATAAGCTTTGTTTAAAGAGCTTGGATTCTTAATTCATCAATATTAAGTCCCAGCTGCAGCCAGTTCAATCAATTAATTTTCTGGGGTTTGTAATTAACTCAGTGGACTATGTTTAGTTACTTTGCCAGCAAAGAAGGCAAATGATATTTTGTAAATGTGTAATTACCTCATTCACAAACCTTATCCCTCCATCCGAGAAGTGGCAAAAGTCATTGGTACACTGGTGGCAGCATTTCCGGCAGTGGAATTTGGGCCATTACATTATCAAAATCTTCAAAGGGACAAAGTAAGGGCTCTTAAAGATAAGGCAGGTCACTTTGACAGGCCTATGCAATTAACAAGGAAAAGCAGTATTGGAATTGCAATGGTGGGTTGAAAAATGTCCCACAAGCTGCTAAGAATATCATGATTTTAAACAGCCTGAAATGGTTTTACAAACAGATGCTAGTGCTCTCGGATGGGGGTGCTACAAGATTTATCCTCCAGTTGTGGAGGTAGATGGAAAAAACTGAAGAACAAGTGTTTCTTCAAGAGTATGGTATTAATTATTTGGTATTATTGGGGGCCTTTTATGGGCCTTAAAGCATATTGTTGTGCTAAACAAGGTCTGCATGTGTTACATACAGTTAGACAATAAACGGCCTGTGGCTTACATTAATCACCATGGGGGGAGTTGGGAGTTAGAAGTATCATGTGATTGTCTCGGTCAATGAGATATGGCAATGGTTGTATTGGTCGGGCAGATATGGATTTTCAGGCAAGCTATATTCCAGGTAAGGGGACAATGTGGTAGCAGATGAAAGGTCCAGGATTTTTAAAAGATAATACGGAATGGATGCTTAAGCCAGCAAATATTTAAGAATATTGTTAGCCGATTTGGGTTGCCAGAAATTGATTTGTTTGCATCCAGGCTTAATCATCAATTGCCTCATTATGTGTCTTGGGAACACGATCCGGACGCAGTCGCAGTAGATGCGGTTTTCATTACACTGGGGAAAGATGTTCTTTTATGCTTTTCCACCATTTGCTCTGATTCAGAGATGCTTGAAGAAAATAGAGCAAGATTCAGCTTCCGGATTGTTGGTAGTGCCAAATTGGCCAACTCAACCTTGGTTCCCAGTTATGCTGAATATGATTAAAGAAACCGTATATGCAGATCCTAACTGTAGTGATATCTTGACTAATCCAGTAACAAATGAAGGTTACCCATTGTATGCATATATGAATTGTTAATCTGCAGTTTTGGACCAGACCACTACAGGAACTGGATTGTCGGACAAAACTTTGGAAGTTATTGGCGCATCATGGCGAGATAGCACACAAAAACAATATATGACACATATTAAAGAAATGGGAAGAATTTTGCACACAGTCAAATATTTCTGATGATTCTGTGAATGTTTACTCATGTATTTGGAAATTCCTTGCCAATTTGCACTTTGAGCAACATTTAAGTTACAGTGCCCATTAACACTGCACGCAGTGCCTTGTCGTCCTATTTAGGACTTATGACTTGATGAGAAATCAATTGGGTCGCTTCCATTGATATCACGATTCATGGAAAGGAATTTTTCACATTGAATCCGCCAAAACACCTAGATATACAGAAATTTGGGATGTGAGCATTGTACTTGCTCTACTTAAGAGAATGGACTCCAATTGAAGGGTTGCATTGGATAGGTTAAACTTGAAATTGGTCATGTTAATGTCCACACTGGTCTCAGCTCAAAGAGTGCAAACTTTACAAATGTTGCGTTTAGACTGTATGCATGTGACTACAGATAACGTTGTGTTCTATGTTTACGATCTGATCAAACAAAGTAGGACCAGGGAGATCTGGAACAAAGGTAACCTTTCAAGCTTTTACATATTGAGCCTGCCTTTGTGTGTGGTTAGACATTTGAAACCAATATATTAAAGTTACGGACACTTTTCGAGGAAACGAAAAGAAAAAGACATTACTGCTTACGCACAAAAAGCCACACACAAAAGCTTCAGTTCAAACTATCTCAAAATGGTTGAAAAACAGGTGTTGGTTTTTAGCGGGAGTAGACACTGATGTCTTCTATATCTCACGGCCACCAGGGCGGCAGCTACGTCCGCGGCGAAGGGGCGGGCGTACTATCGAGCATATTTTTAAAATCGCAGGGGTGGAGAGTAAAGAAGAGAAACTTTTTCAAAGTTCTACAACAAACTGTTCACTCTATGGGGACAAGCTTTGGACACGCGGTGACTCGTTGGGAGCACTATAATCATCCTGCTTTTTGTTTGCTATTAATTGCTATTAATTGCTATAATCAGTTGTGTAGTCACTGATATCTTTTGTCACTTGTAATCCATTTTCCCCCATAAAATGATAAGGAGGGTAATTATATGGTCTTTCAACCATTTAAAAAGTTAAATTGTGGAAAAAGATCTAACATTTAGTCTGGTTTCTCATGTATGTGTTTACTTAGCCGGACGGTCGTACGGATTAATTCTACGACATGAAAAACACAGAAGCTTTAAAATCTTCACGTAGTCACTCACGTGACTCCGAAGTAAATAGTAAGATTAAACGAGAACTTACCTGTTTCGAAGTTTGATCGTTATTTTACGAGGAGTTACGATGAGGGATTACGTGCCCTCCACTCCCACCCTCGTAAAATAAAATGATACAAATGGTAGTTCTCAAGTCTTTTTATGAGCTTACTTACTATGTTACTCGGCTTTGGTTTTGTTCTGTGTTTTTCATGCCGCTGCTTTGAAGTATGTGCCGTTTACCAGCGTGAGGCGGGCTCTTCACGTAATTCCCTCATCGTAAACTCCTCGTAAAATAACGATCAAACTTCGAACAGGTAAGTTTCTCGTTTAATCTTACTATTATTCCTACCTTCCTATGCAACCTTACATTGCCACAATAGTGAATGTTTGGCCTACTTTGCATGAGGCCATAAAATTATTGTCTTTTAAATGTTCTTTGTTGCTTTGCATGTTGAGTCAAATTTCATTAAAAATATAAACATCCTTTGCAAATCACAAAACTCCAAATCACAAAACAGATGGGGAAAATTATTTTTGCCGCAATCGTTTCACTTTTAATATTTGCTAATGAGTTAGTTGGCAATATGCATTAGCATATAGTTTACATCCCACCCTCCCCAGGAACAATTATTCGGTTTATTTTTACGCCCCCATGTATTTTCCTGTCCCTCGTTGAAGTAAAGAATTATCTTGCCTTTGACAAGCTAATGATGGCTGTGTGTCTTGCCTGTTTTTGTGTCTATAAGCCAGTGACATTCTTCTGAGTGGTTTTCCCCAAGGTAGATTAAGTGTAGAGACAGCACATTTATGAAGATGTTGTGCTGATATTAATTACCTCAAGATTGTGAGGTTGTTGTAATGTTTTAAATGTTTTTGGTATTTATATTATGAACGTTGGAATGGAACTTTGGAATTTTGTACTTGACTTTGGAAATCAAGAAGTTGTCCCATGGTTTAGAATACTGATACAGCTATGCTGCTCTGCAGCCTTCTCCACAACAATCCAGGGAAATCTACTTGAATGGATGAAATTTCCTGGATTTGCAAACTTGTTACATCTGCTATCCATAATCTAATGGCCGCTAAAATTAAGGTTTGGATGATTTCTTGTATAGCTATTTCATATACAATCCACTTTAAAATAATTTGAATTAAAATATTTCTGTATTCATTGGACATCGTAATTTTGATCTGATACTTATTTAGTTTTGATTTTATAAGTTAAATGCTGGTGAAACATCTTGCACGATGCGAGGCTAATTCGACCAACGAGAGTGTTGTCCCAATCGTGAGCAGCAAAGGAGTAGAATCTGTTCTTTGGTGTTTGGAGGAATTAGAGACCTTATTCAAAATTATAAACATCTCAATGGAGCCTGAGCGTGTGAAGATGTTGACATGTTTCCATTTTGTGCCTGAGTATGTGGATAGACCACCAAATACTGGAGTAACTCAGCGGATCAGAGCAGCATCTCTGGAGAAAAGGAATAGGTGATGTGTTTTGGGTTGGAACCCTAGATACAAGATAAACGGACACAGTATGGGTAGGAATTTCCCATTGCGAAGGGGCAGTGAATCTCTGGAATTCTGTACCCTGAATATTGTGTTTGTGGCTGAATTTTCTCCCCTTGTACCATCATTTGTTCAAACAAATGGTTGCTTGTTAGCTGCTACAAGCTTTCTTTTATTTGTGATCGCTTAGTCCTCAGTTCTTTTACTCCCTTAAGCCTCTCATGGCTGCTTATAATTACTTACAGCAATGCTGAATTGTTTCTGTAATTAGTTTATGATGACAACAGATGGTTCAATATATTTTGTATAGCATGATGATGTAATTAGAAATCTGAGTTGTTGGCAGCACAGGAACGGGCCTTTCATCTCACCACGTCCATGCTGATTTTTGTTTCCCATCTACACTTATCTCATTTGCCTGCATTATAAATGTCTCCTTCTATGCTTTGCCTGTGTTGTCTAAAAATTACTTTAAAAATGTTGTAATTGCATTTGATTCTGCCTCTTTTGGCAGCCAGTTCCAGATATAACACCCTCTCGGGGGAGAGAAATAAAACTTTACAACTCTGTCGTCTCACCTTAAACCTATGTTCTCTTGTTTTGTAACTCTATCATGGAAAAAAGATTTTGGCTATCTACCCTGCCTAACATAATCTTACATACTTCTATCAGTCAACTCCTTAACTTTCTCACTCGGGGAAAAAAGGCCCCATCTATCCAGTTTCTCCCCATAACTAAAGTTCTACAATCCAGGCAATCATCCTTGTGAATTTTTCTCTCCATTTTCTCCAAATCTATTGCTGATCAGACTGTAGAAGGGGCCCCAATCTGAAACGTCACCTTTCCATGTTACCGGAGAGATGCTGCGTTTACTCCAGAACTTTGTGTCTGTTTTTGTAAACCAGCCTCTGCAGTTTCTTGCCTAGTGTGCTGACAGGAACTGCACAGAACCCTTCAAGTTTGTGGCCTAACTCGTGCTTTGTAAAGTTGCAATAAAACATCCCAGCTCTTATATTCTTACCCACACCTACAACGGCAAACATGCCATATGCTTTCTTCACTAGCCTGTTGCCCTGCTAAATTTTGAGAACTTGGACTTGGACCTCTAAGTCTCCATTCATCAGCATTCATCAGTGCCCCCCCTGACCTAAGTCCTACAACCATTCTTACTTCCATAATTTCTATCTGCCTGTGCTCCGCCCCAACTTTCCTATCTCTGCTGTAACCTTGGACAAACCTCCTCGCTCTCCACAAAACCGCCAATTTTCATGTCATCTGCAAGCTTATATCCTACATTGTGATCCAAGCTGTTCTACACCAAACAATGGGAGAAGTCTCAGCTGTGATCCCTGTGGTACCACAATAATCACAGATTTCCCATCAGAAAAAACATCCTTCCATCACTGCCCCCCCTATTTAGATCCAACTGGCTAGCCCACCTTGGATTGCATGTGCCCAAATCTTCTGCACTCACCTCCCATGTGTGGGACCTGATGAAATGAAATTGCCTAGTAATGTTACTAAAAAGATTAGTAGTAATCCAGTTAAAGCTACTGCTCATTTTCCAAAATTGTTATAAAAACCCCAACTAAACTATACTTTCATTGAATTCTTTAGTTAATTCAGTAATCTAATCATTTTATAACATTTAGCTCTAAATTAAACATGCAGTTAAATTTCCCAATTTTACTTCGGAGTCACGTGAGTGACTACGTGAAGAACCCGCCTCACGCTGGCAACGGCATGACGTCAACGCTGACGGCGCGAGGAGGTGCTGCAGTAAGGAAGCAGCTCCTCGGCAGCGGTCGGAACGGCCCGCAGGTAAGTGCATTAGACCGGGGTGTTTTTTAGGTTACGCTGGTGGCTCCAGCAAACGAAACCAAAAGTAAAATTTAGAGCCACGTTAACGTGTTGATTGAGCACTGATTATTAAAGAAAAATGGAGAGAAATCGGGAAAGAAGCGTTTTCGCGGGTAAAAAGATGTTCCGTGGGGTGAAAGTAAAAAATACGGGACGCGAAGTTAGTGCGGACCCGGTTCCGATACCGTTGGCCGGCGATATACCCGATAGTGAGTTTCCAGATTCTCCAGAAATAATAACCACGGAGGAAAATGTTCCTAAAAAATGCAAAAAGAAATCTGAGAGGCCCGTGGTTTCTGATGACTCTGATATTGAAAGACCTCCAGACAATAAAACTATGTGGCTAAAAATGGAGCATATGGATAAAGTTCTCCAAACAATAATGAGACAAGGGTCAGAGTACCCAGATGAATCCCAAAAAATCCCTGAGGGGTTTGAATATGATGAATATGGCTGTGGGCCAAGTTGGGAATATGATACTCCGGACCCAGGATTTGGGCTGGAAGAAGTCTCATGGGATGATATCCCAATTGATTTAGGGCTGCAGAAGGCAGACCACTGCTGGTGGCTATTATGGCTTTTGAAAGCACACCACAAAGTAAAAAGAAAAAGGCCTAATGTGCCTGGGATAGCACAAGATTTTGCTATACCTGAAGGAAGTGGTGAGGCTATGGAAGAAATCCTAGCTGCAAACATAAATTATATGGTATCTCACCAACTTCACAATTCTGTGATGAATGAAACATCAGAATTATATAAAAGCTCCAAGAAAATTGTGCCTCATTGGAAGTACCTACGGTGGAATCCGATGATATGGACGTCTATGACTCCAAGTATGAGAGCCCTAGAAGTGAAGTTTCAAAAGGTGCTCAAATTAATTTCTGCTGCCATTACGGCCTATGGCAGCAAAATGGAGAATCTGAAATGGAAACGATTCAAAAGGATACTTTGGGCTTATTATGTAATTCATTCTATGAAATTAATTGCATGAGGAAAATGGCGATTCGGCCCATATTTCACCCTAGATTTGCAAGCCTGTGTCAAGAAAGTGGAGTTCAAGCTCCTGGGTATTTGTTTGGAGAAAAATCTGCCGAAACAGCTGAAAGAGTTGGATGAAGAAAGCTAAATATTTTAGCAATGTTAAACCTTTTGTTTTTGGACAAAAGAAGGGGTTTTTCGACCCAATGAAGGGGGTTTCGATTTCCGTTATAGAAGCAGAAGTTTGTCACGAAAATACTATCGTTGCTGTGCAGGCAAGTGCTTCCCTGTATTCGGGAAGAAGGAGACCACCAAGCTCATACGGGAGAGGTATTAAAGACATATACTTTAAAGGAAACTGTGGATGACTCTCCAGTTGGAGGGAGATTGCAAAAATTTTATAATGCCTGGCTTAACATTACTTCTGATCGATATGTATTACAAGCATTTTTCGGGAGCCATTATTATTTTTAAAGAAGGGGTTAATCCTCCTGTACAGAATAGACCTGCTTATGCTTATGTGTTTTCTGCAGAGGAAAGAATGGAGATTAATGTGGAAATTGACAAATTATCTGGAAAAGGCGTAATTGAAAAGACTTATGAACATAAGCCATCAATTTGTCTCTAATATATTTCGAAGAGATAAAAAAGATGGTGGTTGCAGAATTTTCTGGACCTTACAGATCTGAATAAGTTTGTAGAATACAAACATTTTAAGATGGAGACATTCAGTACTGCAAAATATCTTATCTCAGCAGGGTGTTATATGGCTAAGATTGATTTGAAGGATGCCTATTATTTCTGTAGCAATTCATCAATGCTTCAGGAGGTATTTAAAATTTAATTGGCTGGGACAATTATGGCAGTTTAAAGCTTTACCAAATGGATTGAGTTCGGCTCCTAGACCTCTTTACAAAACTGTTTGAAAACCAGTTTTAGCCCAATTAAGAGCACAGAAACACATTGTTATGGTTTATCTGGATGATATTCTGATCATTAGTGATACTCAAGAGTCAGCTTGAGCACTCAGTTTTTTCAGTTACTGAAGCTTTTGTTTGAAAAGCTAGGGTTTTTGATTACATCCAATTAAGTCCCAGCTGCAGCCAGCACAATCAATTAACTTTTTGGGGGTTGTAATTAAATCAGTGACTATGTTAGTTACTTGCCAACAGAGAAGGCCAATGACATCTTGATGACTTGTAATTACCTCATTCACAAACCTTATCCCTCCATCCGAGAAGTGGCGAAAACCATTGGGAAACTGGTAGCAGCATTTCCGGCAGTGGAATTTGGTCCATTACATTATCAAAATCTTCAAAGGACAAAATAAGGGTTCTTAAAGAGAAGGCAGGTCACTTTGACAGGCCTATGCAATTAACAAAAGAAGCCGTGTTGGAATTACAATGGTGGGTTGAAAATGTCCCACAAGCTGCTAAGAATATCATGATTAAACAACCTGAAATGGTTTTACAAACGGATGCTAGTGCTCTCGGATGGGGGGCTACAGATTCGTCCTCCAGTTGTGGAGGTAGATGGAAAGCTCAAGAAGAAGCGTTTTCTTCAAGTTTATGGTATTAACTATTTGGAGTTATTGGGTGCTTTTTATGGACTTAAAGCATATTGTTGTGCTAAACAAGGTCTACATGTGTTAATACAGTTACACAATAAAACGGCTGTTGCATACATTAATCACATGGGGGGAGTTAGGTCAGTATCATGTGATTGTCTGGCCAATGAGATATGGCAATGGTGTATTGGTCGCCAAATATGGATTTCAGCAAGCTACATTCCGGGTAAGGACAATGTGGTAGCAGATGAAAGGTCCAGGATTTTTAAAGATAATACGGAATGGATGCTTAAGCCAGCAATATTTAAGAATATTGTAAACCAATTTGGGTTGCCAGAAATAGATTTGTTTGCATCTAGGCTTAATCATCAGTTGCCTACTTATGTGTCTTGGGAACACGATCCAGATGCAGTAGCAGTAGATGCTTTTTCATTGCACTGGGGGAAAGATGTTCTTTTATGCTTTTCCACCATTTGCTTTGATTCAGAGATGCCTGAAGAAGATAGAACAAGATTCTGCTTCTGGATTGTTGGTAGTTCCAAATTGGCCAACTCAACCTTGGTTCCCAGTAATGCTGAATATGATTAAAGAACCATATATGTCGATTCCTAACTGTAGTGATATCTTGACTAATCCGGTAACTAAAGAGATTTACCCATTGTATGCATATATGAATTTTTTTAATCTGCAGGTTTTGACCAGACCACTACAGGAGCTGGGATTGTCGGACCAAACTATGGAAGTTATGGTTGCATCATGGCGCAATAGCACACAAAAAGCAATATATGACACATATTAAGAAATGGGAAGACTTTTGCACACAGTCAAATATTTCTTATGATACTGTAAATATTGCAAATGTTTTGGAATTCCTTGCCAATTTGCATTTTCAGCAACATTTAAGTTACAGTGCCATTAACACTGCACGCAGTGCCTTGTCATCGTATTTAGGGCTTATGACTGATCAGAAATCAATTGGGTCGCATCCATTAATATCTAGATTCATGAAAGGAATCTTTAATATTAATCCACCCAAACCAAGATACACAGAGATTTGGGATGTGAGCATTGTACTTACGCTACTTAGACAATGGACTCCAATTGAAGGGTTGACATTGGAAAGATTGACATTGAAATTAGTCATGTTAATGTCACTGGTCTCAGCTCAAAGAGTGCAAACTTTACAAATGTTGCGTTTAGACTGTATGCATGTGACTACAGATAATGTTGTGTTCTATGTTTACGAGTTGATCAAACAAAGCAGACCAGGGAGATCTGGAACAAAGGTAACCTTTCAAGCTTATCATATTGATCCTACTTTGTGTGTGGTTAAACATTTGAACGAGTATATTAAAGTTACTGACACCCTTCGAGGAAATGAAAAAGCGTTAATGCTTACGCACAAAAAAACCACACACAAAAAGCTTCAGTTCAAACTATCTCAAAATGGTTGAAACAGGTGTTGGTTTTAGTGGGAGTAGACACTGATGTCTTCAAATCTCACTCCACCAGGGCGGCAGCTACGTCCGCGGCGAAGGGGCGGGACGTACCTCTCGAGCATATTTTAAAAGTCGCAGGGTGGAGTAAAGAAGAAACTTTTTCAAAGTTCTACAATAAACCTGTTCACACTATGACAAGCTTTGGACACGTGGTGTTGGGAGCACTATAATCACCTGCTTTGTTTACTATTAATTGCTATAATCAATGGTGTAGTCACTTCTATCTTTTATCACTTGTAATCATTTTCCCTCAGATATAAGGAGGGTTATTATATGGTCTTTAAACCATTAAAAAGTTAATTGTGAAATGATCTAACATTAGTCTGGTTTCTCATGTATGTGTTTACTTAGCCGGACTGTCGTACGGATTGATTCTACGACATAAAAAACACAGAAAGCTTTAAAATCTTCACGTAGTCACTCACGTGACTCCGAAGTAAAATAGTAAGATTAAACAAGAACTTACAGTTCGAAGTTTTGATCGTTATTTTATGAGGAGTTACGATGAGGGATTACGTGCCCTCCGCTCCCACCCTCATAAAATAAATGATCAAATGGTAGTTCTAAGTCTTTTATGAGCCTTACTATGTTACTCCGGCTTTTGGTGTTCTGTGTTTTTCATGCCGCTGCTTTGAAATATGCCGTTGCCAGCGTGAGGCGGGGTTCTTCACGTAATCCCTCATCGTAACTCCTCATAAAATAACGATCAAACTTCGAACTGGTAAGTTCTTGTTTAATCTTACTATTACATACTATAGAGTGAGTTTTTATAAATACGCAAGTTTCACTCAAAGACTAGGAGGTTTATTTAACACAGGCAAGTGGGGTTAATATAGATGGCATGATAGTCGGCACAGACACTTTGGATGGAAAAGGGCATGTTTCTGTGTTGTACAACTCTTTGGACCAGTTAGTAGTGAAAGGGAACACTGTTTTAGCCCATCGTTTATTCCATCCATTACCTGATGTAAGTAAAATGAACCAAACTTCCTTATAACGTTTCAATGTGAAAGGATTTATTTTTTCCCCTATATTTACATTGCAAAGGTAGAACACTTACCGTTTTGTCCAAATGGCCACGGCACAGACTTCACTCCGTTTATAAATGGATTTTCAGGTTAAATGACAAATCTGCTTCTCCAGAAAAAATACTGAAATAATATCTATACATAAATTAGTATTGGTATTAGTTGTCTCTGGGATACCAGTGATGTAAATTTAGCTTTGTTACTGCAAGCTTTTAAAATTTAAAGCCAGCCAGCCAGCTGCAAAGTGTTTTAGCCCAGACAGAGATTAACATGTTAACTTGGGGAAGCCACAAGGTAACGATGGTCACTAGGGCCCAAACAGTCTATATTGTGTCTGTGTTCATGCTGTCTTTCTGAATTTCAAGTCTTCCTGTGGCACAAAACTGATTTGAGGATGACTGGTTCTTTCCTGGCTGCTATGATCCAGATTTGATTTCAGAACTGCAGGAGCTGGAGGAGGGACTGGGGGACCTTCAGAGACGAGGACAGGATCAAGGATGGACAAAGCAGACCACAGCTGGCCAAAAGTTGGACTGAGATGGCTGGCCTCATACAATGAGAAAGCATTATATCAAGCACATATTCAATTTTCTAATATTAAAAGTTAAATGACAAACATTAGAGACAGAAGTATAATTTTTGGAAATCACTGACAAATCTGGAAAGTACAACAATATTACCGAATTTACCCTTTTATACATAAACATTTGAATAGCTCAACATAAAGATCAGTTTTGTATATTATGGGCAAAATGATGGCTTCTGGCGTTGTGATGACCTGATCAATTTTAACTCAAATTTTTCATGTTTGGTGTTAATAGTCATTGGGTTCCATCCAGTGTGCACAGTATCTCTGGCTCTATTACTACCGATAATTTACGGATCTGTATTTTTCAAGGGAAGTATTTAAAATACATCAAAACAAATTAGTAGAGCATTCGTAAATTCATTTTAGCTTGATACCAAGTAACTACATTTGGGAAATTTAAAGGGTTGAACTTTGTTCCGTGGTACAACTGTATTGTGAATTCTTGTGCAAGGAAGTAAACGTTTCTATTATTATTTAGGATACTATTTTACTTCGGAGTCACGTGAGTGACTACGTGAAGAAGCCCCGCCTGGCGCTAGAACGGCATTACGTCGACGCTGACGGCAGAAGCAAGAGCTGCAGAGCGCAGCTCCTCGCAGCGGCCGGAACGGACCCGCAGGTAAGTGCAAGGAAAAGAGGGGACGTTCTAAAAAAGACGTTACGCTGGTAAAACCAGCAAAAGAGAAAGTAAAAATTTAAAATCAGAGTCACGCTGGCATACTGATTTAGCCAGATAATGAAAAGAAAAATGGAGAAGTCTCAAAGGAAAATTTCGCGGGTAAAAAGATCGTCCCGGGGTGAAGCTAAAGAGTCGGGACAAGAGTTTAGTGCGGATCCGGTTCCGATACCGGTGGCCGCTGATTCACCCGTTAGTGAGACTATAATTTCTCCAGAAATGCAAACCACGGAGGAAAATGTTCCTAGAAAAAGTAAAAAGAAATCCGTGGTTTCTGATAATGACTCTGATAATGAAAGTCCTCCGGATAATAAAGCTATATGGCTAAAAATGGAACATATGGAGAAAGTGCTCCAAAATATAATGAGACAAGGGTCACAGTACCCAGAAGTTTCCCAAAATGACCCTGAGGGGTTTGAATATACAGAATATGGCTATGTGCCAAATTGGGAATTTGAAACTCCAGACCCAGGATTAAGGGCGGAGGAAGTCTCATTGGATATAATTCCAAGTGTATCAGGGCTGCAAAAGACAGACCCTGCAAGTGGTGATGTGGATTATGAGTGCACACCACGAATAAAAAAGAGTAGGCCAGATGTGCCTGATATGGCAAAAGATTTTGCTATACCTGAAGGAAGTGGTGAGGCTATGGAAGAAAACCTAGCTGCCAGTATTAATTATATGGTATCTCACCAACTTCAAGATTCTGTGATGATTGAAACAGCAGAATTATATAAAACACCGGAAAATTGCACCTCATTGAAGGTACCTACGGTTAATCCGTCTATATGAACGCCTATGACTCCAGGCATGAGAGGACAAGAAATAAGATTTCAAAGAATCCTCAAATTGATTTCAGCTGCCATTACTGCTTTTGGAAGGCAAATGGAGGGGTTGGAGATGGATAAAATCCAAAAAGATACTTTGGGCTTATTATGCAATTCCTTCTATGAAATTAATTGTATGAGGAAAATTGCGATTCGGCCCATATTTCATCCAAGGTTTGCAGGTCTGTGTCGATCAAGTGGTGTTCAAGCTCCTGGTTATCTATTTGGAGAGAACCTGCCTAAGCAAATAAGAGAAATGGATGAAGAGGCTAAATCTATTAGCCACATGAGACCTTTCGTCTTTGGACAAAAAAGGTATTTTTCATCAAGAAGGGGATTTGATTTTGGAAACAGAGGCAGGAATATGATAAAAAAATATTATCATCCGACACAGCCTAATGTTTCACCCGTATACGGGGAGAAGGAGACCACCACGTTCATATGGAGAGGTACAAAAAATTTATTCTGTTCTTAAAGGAACTGTGGACAAATCTCCAGTTGGAGGGAGATTACAAATGTTTTATGATGAATGGCTTGCCATCACATCTGATTGGTTTATTTTACAAACAGTTTCAGGAGCTACTATTACATTCAAAGAAGATGTTAATTCTCCGGTACAAAATAAACCTGCTTATGGTTTTATGTTTTCTGCAATTGAAGAGGCAGAAATTAATGTGGAAATTGACAAATTGTTTAAAAAAGGTGTTATTGAAAAAACTGTTGAACTGAGCATCAATTTGTGTCAAATATATTTCCAAGAAGTAAAAAAGATGGTGGTTGCAGAATTATTCTGGACCTTACAAACTTTAATAAATTTGCCGAATATAAACATTTTAAGATGGAAACATTCAACACTGCAAGACATTTGATATCAGCAGGTTGTTATATGGCTACTATTGATTTAAAGGATGCGTACTATTCAGTACCAATACATCAGTTCTTTCGAAGGTATTTAAAATTTAATTGGTTGGGACAGCTGTGGCAATTCAAAGCTTTACCAAATGGGTTAAGTTCCAGCTCCCAGGCTCTTTACAAAGCTGTTGAAACCAGCTTTAGCACAATTAAGAGCACAAAAACACATCATTATGGCTTATCTGGATGACATTTTAATCATCAATAGTAATCAGGAATCAGCTGAAAAAATCAGTTTCAGCAACTAAAACTTTATTTGAGAAGTTAGGTTTCTTGATTCATCCAATTAAGTCCCAGCTGCAGCCAGCACAGTCAATTAACTATTTGGGGTTTGTGATTAATTCAGTTACTATGTTAGTAACTTTGCCAACAGATAAGATTGATGATATTTTAGTGACCTCCAGGGGTCTCATTCACAAACCTTATCCCTCCATCCGAGAAGTAGCAAAGGTTATTGGTAAATTAGTGGCAGCATTTCCTGCAGTAGAATTTGGTCCGTTACATTACCAAAACCTTCAAAGGGACAAAATAAGAGCTCTAAAAAAGAGAGCAGGCCATTTTGATAGGCCTATGCAATTAACAAAAGAAGCTTTATTGGAATTACAATGGTGGATTGAAAATGTCCCACAAGCTGCTATAAACATTCTGATACAGCAGCCTGAAGTAATTTTACAAACAGATGCTAGTGCTCTCGGATGGGGGGCGACAGATTCATTCACCAGCTGTGGGGCAGATGGACTGTCCAAGAGGAAATGTTTCTCCAAACATATGGTAACTATTTAGAATTATTGGGTGCATTTTATGGGTTGAAAGCCTATTGTTCTACACAAAAGAATCTGCATGTACTGATACAATTAGACAATAAAACAGCTGTTGCATATATTAATCACATGGTGGAGTCAGATTGGTATCATGTGATTGTTTGGTCAATCAGTTATGGCAATGGTGTATTAAGCACCAAATTTGGATTTCGGCAAATTACATCCCAGGTAAAGACAATGTGGTGGCAGACAATAGATCAAGGATGTTTTAAAGACAACACAGAATGGATGTTGAACCCAGTAATTTTCAGTAAAATTGTGATTCAAAATGGGTTACCAGACATTGATCTGTTTGCATCAAGACTAAATCATCAATTGCCTAAATGTGTCTTGGGAACCAGATCCAGATGCAATAGCAGTAGATGCTTTTTCACTACACTGGGGGAATATGTTCTTTTATGCCTTTCCGCCATTTGCTCTGGTTCAGCAATGTCTGAAGAAAATAGAACAAGTTTCTGCCACAGGATTATTGGTGATTCCAAATTGGCCGACACAACCATGGTTCCCATTGATGTTAAACATGATTAAAGAACCATATATGTCAATTCCTAGTAACAGTGATTTATTGATAAAACCAGTAACAAAAGAAATTCATCTATTACATGCTTATATGAATTGTTAATCTGCAGGTTTTGACCAGACCACTACAAGAGCTTGGATTGTCGGATAGAACTATGGATATTATAGTCGCATCATGGCGAGATAGCACTCAGAGACAATATGACACATATAAAGAAATGGGAAATTTTTTGTAGACAGTCAAATATATCCTACATTACTGTGAACATTGCAAACATATTGGAGTTCCTTGCCGAGTTGCATTTTGAACAACATTTAAGTTTATAGTGCCATTAATAGTGCACGTAGTGCCTTATCATCTTATTTAGGACAAATCTCTGACCAGAAATCAATTAGATCACATCCATTAATATCCAGATTTATGAAAGGAATCTTTTAACAAAAATCCACCCAAACCAAGATATACAGAAATTTGGGATGTTAGCATTGTACTTACTTTACTTGGGCAATGGACTCCAATCAAAGTTTTGTCATTGGAAAAGTTAACATTTACATTAGTAATGTTAATGGCATTGGTTTCAGCTCAAAGGGTGCAAACATTACAAATGTTACGTTTAGACTGTATGCATGTGACTGCAGATAACACTGTGTTCTATGTTTGCGATCTGATCGAACAAAGCAGACTAGGGAGAACTGGAGCAAAGGTAATGTTTCATGCTTACCCCATTGATCCAACGTTGTGTGTAGTTAAACATTTGAATCATTATGTAAAAAGTTACCAAAACTCTTCGAGGTGATGAAAAAACATTAATGATTACGCATAAGAAACCACACACAAAAGCTTCAGTGCAAACAATCTCAAGGTGGTTAAAACAGGTGTTACTTTTAGCAGGAGTAGACACTGATGTGTTCAAATCTCACTCCACCAGGGCAGCAGCTACATCCGCGGTGAAGTTACAGGACGTACCACTCGAACATATTTTAGAAACCGCAGGGTGGTGTAAAGAAGAAACTTTTTTCAAAGTTCTACAATAAACCTGTTCACACAATGACAGGCTTTGGACACGTGGTGTTGGGTTCACTATAATCACCTGCTTTGTTTCACTATTGATTGATATTATCAATTATGTTATCACTTTATATCTTTTATCACTTTGTAATGGTTCCCTCAGATGTAAAAAGAGGGTTATTATATGTTCTTTTATCATTAAAAGATTTATGGAAAGAACTAAAACTAGTCTGGTTTTTCTCATGTATGTGTTGACCTAGCCGGACTGTCGTATGGAAGAATTCTACGACATGGAAAACACAGAAGCTTCAAAATCTTCACGTAGTCACTCACGTGACTCCGAAAGTAAAATAGTAAGATTAAACGAGAACTTACCAGTTCGAAGTTTGATCTTTATTTTATGAGGAGTAACGATGAGGGATTACGTGCCCTCCACTCCACACCCTCATAAAATAAAATGATCATCTGGTAGTTCTAAATCTATGATGAGCCTTACTATCTTACTCCGGCTATTGTGTTCTGTGTTTTTTCATGCCGCTGCTTTGAAGTATGCCGTTCTAGCGCCAGGCGGAGCTTCTTCACGTAATCCCTCAACGTTACTAGTAAGATTAAACGAGAACTTACCAAGTTTGAAGGTTGATCTGTATTTTACGAGGAGTCGCGGTGAGGGATTTTGTGAAGATCCCGCCAGCACGCCTGCGCAGCATCCTTCAAAGCAGCGGTGTGGAATCACAGAACCAACCATGACTAAAAATAGTAAGATGAAAACTGTAGAACTACCTGTTTGACCTGATGATAGAGGGTGGGAGCAGTGGGCACGAAATCCCTCACCGCGACTCCTCGTAAAATACAGATCAACCTTCAAACTTGGTAAGTTCTCGTTTAATCTTACTATTTTTACTTCGGAGTCACGTGAGTGACTTCGTGAAGATTTCAAAGCTCTGTGATTTCACGCCCTGAACAACGTCCATGCTTATCACACTGCCGCCATTCTGATGGAGTAAGACTGTTAATGGAGTTCAGTTGACAGTGGCTGAAAAATCAACACAATTTTTAATCAAATAAACAACAAACCCCTACATTCGGGGACTAATATTTACTGAGCAATACCCAGAATAGCTTCTGCGAATGTCGCAGGGCGGCCAGAGGTTTATTATAGAATTGCTGAAACGTTTTCTCACTGCCCAGCCCGCAGTGGTGAGAATGTGGTCCATGGGCACCTCCATGGCTCTCGCTGCTGATGTGGATGCAGCTCTGGTGGAATGAGGCTTAAAAATGTCAGTAGCGACCCCTGCTGCATTCCAACAGTGTCCTGAGCCACCTGGCAATAGTCTGTGTAGTTACTCGACGGTGCAGAGGTTTATGGCTGATGAAGAGTCCCTGTTCCTTCATCCTCATAGCACCAGTAACTCGGATGTAGTAGTGGAGAGGGTCACTATGCAGAGTGTGGCATCCACAGGGTACGCCCGAAACTGCAGCTGCAGCCCATGCGCCCCTGGCCTGTGCTGTTTTAATAATTCTTTAACAAAAAAATTTATTCAACCAGGGTGGCCACCATGCTGTCCAGAACGCAGTTTTTGTAACGTCCTGGACTCGTTGGGCTGTTGTCAGTGCCATGAGCATCACCACCTTAAGGGTGAGCTGTTTCAATGGTAGCTCATCTATTGGAGCCCAGCTCCTCAGTAGGGTCAGCACGATCCCCACATCCCACGTTACTGTATATCTGGGTCGTGGAGGGTTGGTATTGAATACTCCCCTCATTAATTTAGACACCAGGTGGTGGAGCCGATACCTATATCCAGGTATGAAGACAGCGCACTCCTGGCGCTGTTGATGGCACTGTAGCTGAGGCCAGCATCAAAGTGGAGGCCTGCGAGGAACTCCAACAAATCCGGTATTGTTGCCGAGTTGGAGGACTTGTTGTTCCGGGCACAGAAATCTTCCCACTTCCTGATTTGACTGAGGTATTGTTTCCGGGTGGATTCCCGGCATGATGCTGCAATGAGGTTCATGGCTCTTGACGAGATTGCCTGCCCGGATGAGAGGTCTTTTCAGAACCTGCAAGCCAACAAGTTTAAATGACCATGGCAAGGATGACTGATCCCCGTAATAGGGTGAGTAATTAATTTGGGGTGTTTCCCAATCGCCATCCATGGTTGTTTTAAAATTTTCTCAACCATCGGTACCATGGTTGTGTAGGCCAGTCGGGAATAATCAATATACCAGTTGCAGAGTCCAGTTTAATTTTCTGCAACACCCGACTGATGAGGCAGAATGGGGGAAAAGCGTAGCAAAACCATTTCCCCCAATGGATAGAAAAACGCATCCATCGCTATTGCCCCAGGGTCTGGTTCCCATGACACATACGTTGGTATCTGATGGTTCCACCTGGATGCAAATAGGTCGATATCTGGTGTCCCAAAGCGAGCTATAATATCTCCAAAAATTTGGGGATTTAACATCCACTCAATGTTGTCATTAAAGACTCGTGACCTGGTGTCCGCCACTGTATTGAGCTTCCCAGGTAAATAGGTCGCAGTAATCCAAATGTTTCTTTCAATGCACCAGTGCCAAATTGTATAGCCAATTCATCACAAGATAGCGACCTGATACCACCCATATGATTGATGTAAGCCACCACTGTAGTATTATCTATTTGAAGGCGGACATGGAAATTCTGTGAATTAGTACAGTAAGCCCGCAGTCCATGAAATGCGCCCAACATTTCTATATAATTTATCCCATGTGCCTCCAGAAAATGTAGCCTCATGAGAATTCCATCTGCCACCACAACTGGACATCGTATCAGTTGCTCCCCAACCTTGTGCGCTTGCGTCAGTTTGTAACACCCACTATGATAGGTTTATGACATTCTTTAATATTCTCAACCACCATTGTAGCTCATTTCTGGCTTCTGATGGTAACCGAATTGGCCGATCAAAGTGACCAGCATTTGTTTTTTAACGCTGAGATTTTTGATCTTTGTAAATTTCGGTAGTGTAACGGTCCGAATCGTGCAGCTGGAATGCAGCTACTAATTTCCCTATAACTTTTGCTGTTTGCCGAATAGTCGGTACCCTGGCGCAAGCAAGATTGAGGCACTCTTCTATAATAGTAGTAGCTTTATTAGTTGGGATGGTAATCTTCATTGAATTAGTGTCTAGGGTGAACTCCAAATAATCCATAACCCGTAACCGGGTGCAATTTTGATTTGTCTGGATGAATTACAAATCCCCAGCTTCTCAAACAAATCCTTGGTTGCCGCCACTCCTTTAATTGCCAATTGGAGGGTCGGACCCACTATAAGGATATCATCCAAATATGCCATTACTATATAATTTTGTTGTCTGAGAAGAGCCAATATAGGTTTTACAATTTGGTAAACAGCCTAGGAGCTGTGGTGATTCCATTGGGCAATGCTTTATACTCCCATAACTGACCCTTCCAGACAACTTCAAAAAATGTCCTACAAGCCTCTGCAATGGGTGAGACACCGTATAATAGTAAGATTAAACGAGAACTCACCTGTTCGAAGTTTGATCGTTATTTTACGAGGAGTTACGATGAGGGATTACGTGAAGAAGAGCCCGCCTCACGCTGGTAACGGCATACTTCAAAGCAACGGCATGAAAAACACAGAACACCAAAGCCGGAGTAACATAGTAAGGCTCATAAAAAGACTTAGAACCACCATTTGATCATTTATTTTACGAGGGTGGGAGTGGAGGGCACGTAATCCCTCATCGTAACTCCTTCGTAAAATAACGATCAAACTTCGAACAGGTGAGTTCTCGTTTAATCTTACTATTTTACTTCGGAGTCACGTGAGTGACTACGTGAAGAGTTTTAAAGCTTTCTGTGTTTTTTATGTCGTAGAATTAATCCATACGACAGTCCGGCTAAGTAAACACATACATGAGAAAGCAGACAAAAGTTAGATCTTTTCACAATTAAATTTTTTAATGGTTGAAAGACCATATAATACCCTCCTTATATTTGAGGGAAAATTGATTACAAGTGACTCAAAAGATATCAGTGACTACACAACTGATTATAGCAATTAATAGCAAACAAAGCAGTGATTATAGTGCTCCCAACACCGCGTGTCCAAAGCTTGTCATAGTGTGAACAGGTTTGTTGTAGAATCTTTGAAAAAGTTTCTTCTTTACTCCACCCTGCATTTTTAAAATATCTCGAGAGGTACGTCCCGCCCCTTCGCCGCGGACTAGCAGCCGCCCTGGTGGAGTGAGATTTGAAGACATCAGTGTCTACTCCCGCTAAAACTAAAAAAAAAAAAAACCAAAAAACCAACACCTGTTTCAACCATTTTTTGAGATAGTTTGAACTGAAGCTTTTGTGTGTGCTTTTTTTGTGCGTAAGCAGCAATGTCTTTTCGTTTCCTCGAAAAGTGTCCGTAATTTTAATATATTGGTTCAAATGTCTAACCACACACAAAGCAGGCTCAATATGAAAAGCTTGAAAGGTTACCTTTGTTCCAGATCTCCCTGGTCTACTTTGTTTGATCAGATCGTAAACATAGAATACAACGTTTATCTGTAGTCACATGCATACAGTCTAAACGCAACATTTGTAAAGTTTGCACTCTTTGGGCTAGACCATGCCATTAACATGACCAATTTCAATGTTAACCTATCCAATGTCAACCCTTCAATTGGCGTCCATTCTCTAAGTCAGAGCAAGTACTATGCTCACATCCCAAATCTCTGTATATCTAGGGTTTTGGCGGATTCATGTGAAAAATTCCTTTCATGAATCGTGATATTAATGGATGCGACCCAATTGACTTCTCACCAATCATAAGTCCTAAAATAGGACGACAAGGCACAGCGTGCAGTGTTAATGGCACTGTAACTTAAATGTTGCCCAAAGTGCAAATTGGCAGGAATTCCAAAACAGATAACATTCACAGATTCATCAGAATATTTGACTGTGTCAAAATTCTTCCCATTTCTTAATATGTGTCATATATTGTTTTCTGTGTGCTATGTCGCCATGATGCACCAATAACTGTCAAAGTTTGGTCCGACAATCCCAGTTTCCAGTAGTGGTCTGGTCAAAACCTGCAGATTAACAAATTCATATATGCATATAATGGGTAACCTTCATTTGTTACTGGATTAGTCAAGATATCACTACAGTTAGGAATCTGCATATATGTTCTTTAATCATATTTAAGCATAACTGGAACCAAGGTTGAGTTGGCCAATTTGGCACTACCAACAATCCGAAGCTGAATCTTGCTCTATTTTCTTCAAGCATCTCTGGATCAGAAGCAAATGGTGGAAAAGCATAAAAGAACATTTTTCCCCCCAGTGTAATGAAAATGCATCTCTGCAACTGCGACGGATCGTGTTCCCCAAGACACATAATGAGACAATTGATGATTAAGCCTGGATGCAAACAAATCAATTCTGCAAGCCAAATCGTTTAACAATATTCTTAAATATTGCTGGCTTAAGCCTCCATTCCGTATTACTTTAAAAATCCTGGACCTTCCATCTGCTACCACATGTCATTACCTGGAATATAGCTTGCTGAAATCCATATCTGCCGACCAAAAACACCATTGCCATATCCATTGACCAGACAATCACATGATACTGATCTATAACTCCCCCCATGTGATTAATGTTAAACCACAGCCGTTTTTATTGTCTAATTGTATTAATTACATGCAGACATTGTTTAGCAGAACAATATGCTTTAAGCCCATAAAAGGCCCCCAATAACTCCAAATAGTTAATACCATACTTTTGGAGCAACACTTGCTCTTCAGTTTTCCATCTACCTCCACAACTGGTAGATAAATCTGTGGCCCCCCATCCAGAGCACTAGCATCTGTTTGCAAAACCATTTCAGCTGTTTAATCATGATCTTCTTAGCAGCTTGTGGGACATTTTCAACCCACCATTTGCAATTCCAATACTGCTTTCTTTGTTAATTGCATAGGTCTGTCAAAGTGACCTGCCTTATCTTTAAGAGCCCTTACTTTGTCCCTTTGAAGATTTTGAATAATGTAATGCCCAAATTCCACTGCCGAAAAGCTGCCACTAATGTACCAATGACTTTTGCCACTATCTCGATGGAGGGATAAGGTTTGTGAATGAGGTAATTACACATTTGCAAAATATCATTTGTCTTCTTTGCTGGCAACGTAACTAACATAGTTACTGAGTTAATTACAAACCCCAGAAAATCAATTGATTGAACTGGCTGCAGCTGGATTTAATTGGATGAATTAAGAATCCAAGCTCTTTAAACAAAGCTTTAGTAACTGAAATTGAGTGCTCAGCTACTCTTGACTATCATTAACAATCATAATATCATCCAGATAAGCCATTACAATGTGTTTCTGTGCTCTTAATTGAGCTAAAACTGGTTTCAACAGTTTTGTAAAGAGTCTAGGAGCTGAACTTAATCCATTTGGTAAAGCTTTGAACTGCCATAATTGCCCCTGCCAATAAAAACTTTAAGTATCTCCGAAAAAGATATGAATTGGTACAGAATAATAGGCGTCCTTTTAAATCAATCTTAGAGCCATATAAGAACCTGCTGAAATCAAAATATTTTGCAGTTTTAAATGTCTCCATCTTAAAACGTTTGTATTCTACAAACTTATTTAGATCTGTAAGGTCTAGAATAAGTCTACAACCACCATCTTTCTTATCTCTGCCTGCGAAATATATTAGAGACAAATTGATGCTTATGTTCATAAGTTTTTTTCAATACCCCTTTTTCGGATAATTGCCAATTTCCACATCAATCTCCATTCTTTCTTCTGGAGAAAACACATAAGCATAAGCAGGTTTATTCTGTACAGGAGGATTGACCCCTTCTTTAAAAATAATAATAGCTCCGGAAACTGCTTGTAATATAAACCGATCAGAAGTAATATAAGCCAGGCATTATAAAATTTTTTGCAATCTCCCCTCCAACTGGAGATTCATCCACAGTTTTCTTTAAGGATAGAAGTCTTTAATACCTCTCCATAGGAGCGTGATGGGTCTCCTCTTTCCCGAAGCCAGGGAAGCAGCGGCCTGTGTAGCACGAATAATACGCTTCGTGACAAATTTCTGCCTCTAATAACGAAAATCAAAACTCCTTCGGGCCGAAAACCCTTTCTTTGTCCAAAGACAAAAGGCTTAATAGTGCTAAAATATTTAGCTTCTTCATCCAACTGCTTCAGTTGTTTCGGGCAGATTTTCTCCAAACCGACAAATATCCAGGAGCTTGAACTCCACATTCTTGACACAGGGCTTGCATATCTAGGGTGAAATATGGGCCGAATCGCCATTTTCCTCATGCAATTGATCTCATAAAACGAATTGCACATTAAACCCAAAGTATCTTTTTGAATCTTGTCCATTTCCAGATTCTCCATTTGCCTGCCAAATGCCGTGATGGCAGCCGAAAAAATAATTTTAGCACCTTTTGAAATTCATTTCTTGGCTCTCACCTCGAGAGACATGGAGTCATAGATGCCCATACCAATTGGATTCACCGTAGGCCACTTCCAATGAGCACAATTGCCTGGTGCTTTATAATAATTCTGATAATTCATTCATCACAGTATTATGAAGCTGGTGAGATATACCATATAATTTATATTGGCAGCCAGGCTTTCTTCCATATCCTCACCACTTCCTTCGTATAGCAAAACTTTGTGCTATCCTAGGCAGATCAAGCCTTTTCTTTTTTACTTTGTGGCGTGCTTTCAAAAAAACATTTCAAATTCAGCAGGGTCTGCCTTCTGCGCCCTAATTCCATCGGGATATTATCCCATGAGACTTTCTTCCAGCCCAAATCGTGGTCTGGAAGTATCATATTCCCAACTTGGCCCACAGCCATATTCACATATTGAAACCCCTCAGGGATTTTCTGGATTCATGAGGGTACTGTGACCCTTGTCTCATAATAGTTTTGAGAACTTTCTCCATATGCTCCATTTTTAGCCACAATAGTTTTATTATCTGGAGGTCTTTCAAAATCAGAATCATCAGAAACCACGGGCCTCACAGTTTTCTTTTGCATTTCTTAGGAACATTTCCTCCGTGGTTATAATTTCCGGAGAATCTGGAAATTCTATATCGGGTAAAGCAGTGCCAACGGTATCGGAACCGGGTCCACTCTAGCTTCGCTTCCCGTATATTTACTTTCACCCCGGGAGGCTCTTTTCACCCGCGAAGCCTTCCTTACCCGATTTCTCCATTTTGTTAAAATTTTATCTTGTGCTCATCAGCACGTTAACGTCTAAATTTTTACTTTAGTTTCGCTGTTGGAACATCCAGCGTAACCTAAAACCCGCGCCGATGTAACTTCACTTACCTGGGCCGTTCCGACCGCTGCGAGGAGCTGCTCCTTACTGCAGCTCCACCTTCTGCCGTCAGCGTCGACGTCATGCCGTTACCAGCGTGAGGCGGGCTCTTCTTCACGTTAGTCACTCACAGTGACTCCGAAGTAAAATAATGCATCCTTCAAATCGATGCATGCCATAAAGTACCCTGGGTAAAGCATCTGCTTAGCTGTTTTCAAACGTGTCCATTTTGAAATGGGTGTATTGTACAAAATTGTTCAATTCAGACAAGTCTATTATAATACGACATCCCCCATCTTTCATAATCCTAGTGAATATATTAGACACAAACTCAATTGGTTCAGCTTAGTTTTTGCTAATTACCCGTTTTTGTCTAACCGTATAATTTCAGCTTGTCCTGCCTCCATCTCCTTTTGGGATAGAGTAAATTTCCTATGAACGAATGCTGCGTAGGGGGATTTATACCTTCAATGAATTCTATCACATATCCTTGAAAACTTTGTAAAATAAACTCATCCATGGTGACAGTTTTCCAAATGTCCACAAACGCCCGCAACCGCCCACCTATTTGTGCAGGGGGAGATGCTACGGCGTGAGAAGAACCAGAGCCCCTTACCTCCAAGGTTAACGGCGGTTCCGGACATACTGTGTTTTGAATGAGCGTTGTGGAGGTTGACGAGCCGGAGGCCGCATTTTCCATGCAGGCCTTTGTTGGCCTTGCCCTAAAAAAAGGTCGTGGAACTTGTTGGTATGGAGGTGGGTTGGATCTCTGTACCCTTTCCGGCGGCCGATTTCTCCATGAGGAAGAAGTAGGCTGCTCCTGTAATATGGGTGAGGCCTGGTCTGTTGAGGCTTCATGAGGCCGACTGTTTTTGGCCTCCTCATCCAGTTCCTTTACCTGTTTGGCTAGGTCTCCGAACAATTGATGCTGCGGTGGAGCGGTTGATGGTCGCACAACCCTGCGAATTAGGGTTTAGTGTGGGCTTAAAGGAGCTCTTACGCAGGCTGTTGATTTCGTATTGGGCGTTGCATAATAGTGCCAGTGCGTCTTGCTGATCGCTCGACACATTATCCCCATCTAGGGTTCTTGCAGACGCCGTGATGCCTGTGGAGAGAACTTTTAATATGCCTGGAGGCGGACATCCTGCGCCTTGGTGGCCGTGTTCAAGTGTCCCCAGATCTGGGCGTTAACCAAGGGCACACTGAGGTTGACGCAGTTTTCGGGCGGTTTGATTTTCTCCAATGTAATCACTGAGAACCTGACTCTGGAGTTGATGTGTGGTCAGTAATCAATGGTGCCCGCCAATTTGTGGTGCAGAGGTTCACCTGTCTGGGTGGTAGCGGTAAACTTACTCACCACTTCCAGCAATATCCTCCTCATGCTCTGGCTCAGCGGTGACTGGCTGCCCTGGGGTCCTCTTCGAACACAGCAAGCTGGGAAATCCCTCATGCTTCCTGCTGGAGATGACGAGATGCTGAGCGGAGTCCTCGCACGGCTGGTAGACGCCCGCGAGTCCCGTTCTTCTCGTTCTCGGTTCCCGCTGAGGAGTTGCTCCACTAAGAGCTCCAACCGCTCAATGCGACCGTACGATCCCTGCGAGATGCAGCGGACAAGCCGACTTCCCCAGGCCCTGCGAATTCACTGGCTTCCACCATCGGACCTCACCCCCTTAGAGTGCGGTCTACGGTCCCAATGGCAGGTCGTCCGTGACCTACAGCCCAAGTAGGGTCTTACGACTCCCGCACGGACTCTCCGCTAGTCTGTCTTCTCCCAACTGTGGGCGGGCCCTCCTGGCTGATAAGAAGGCAGGGTGAGTTGACGCAGCGCCGGCCCCGGAACTTGGCTCCCCGGAGTCTGTGCAGGCTTACCTCCACACATGCCCATTACTTGACGTGGAGGCGCATGGTCGGGGCCGCTCCCAGAGCTGAGCTGACCGACCGCTTCCTGCTGCCACCTCCGCCCTTGACCGCACCTGACGGGGTGTGTTTTCGGCGGTATCTGCTCCAGCAGGCCTAACACGACGCAGCAGTGTTATGCTCGGGCTGCACGATGGCAGATATCCCTGGCTGTGGTACGTATCGGCACTTTGCAGGGCCTCACCTGTCGTGCGGCTGTCCCCCGGCCCAGCCCCCTCGGGTCTACTGGAGCTCGGGGAGAGGTGGGCTTGTAAACAAGCGAGACCCCCTGCCACGTACCCTGCTTTCCCCCTCTTTTCTTGGGGAAGGGGGCTCGAAGTCTGGATCGGATATCTCCAGCTCCGACGCTGCAAACCATTCCGGTGAGTCGGGCCCTGAATCAGCGGGAGCACCCGACTTCCGCATTCCTGCCCCCGCACGCCTCGAAGCTGCTGGTGTTGTTGGCAGCTCCGGAGACAAGGGCCGTTGGCTGGTCGAAGCTCGACTTTTCGACAGCGCCTTCCTCTTGCCCTTGTCCATCCTGTAGGATAAAACACATACTCACCTACCGGCCTTTATGAAGGAGCCCGAGGAGAGAGCACACTCTCCCCCCCAGCTGCCGCCACAAATGCGCGCGACGATATGCTGCGCAGGCGTGCTGGCGGGGTCTTCACGAAGTCACTCACGTGACTCCGAAGTAAAATCCTCATAAAATAAAGATCAAACTTCGAACTGATAATTCCTCGTTTAATCTTACTATTAGTTTATGAGGGAAATAAAACTTTTTAAGTCACAAACAGAGCATTTTGTGATTTATACCTTCTGGCCAAAGTACAGCAAGTGAAGATGTTGTTACGAACTCCCGAATGCAGGTTGCTTCAGGGGCACGTAACATAGTCAAAACCAGGCTCAAGTTCAAGAAATAGTCTTTTATTTAATTTAAAACTCAAACCTGATTCAAACAACCCAGACAAGGACAAGAAATACACCAATAAACAAGATAACAGTGCTCCAGCCAGCCTCGCAATGGGCCGTCGAACTCGAGTCTCTAACCTGCCTAAATGGAAATATTCCTTAAACAAAATACACGAAAACCCTCAGGTCCAGTCCTTATCTGTCCCAATTCAATATTAATTGACAAATTTTTGCTAATAATACACAAAGTTCTATGCCATGTGGCCAGCCTCCTGCAGCTCAGACCAGCAACCTGCTTCCCGAGCCAGGGTCGACGAAGAGAGAGAGATTCTTGGAGATTCTGTATTTAAGCTTCCGATCACCATCACCTGACACAGCTTGGCCAATCGGGTATAGGAGCCCTTAACCCCTTGATTCCTGACTAACCCAGCCACAGGGCCTGCATTCAGGAGAGGGAAACAGAAGAGTTAAGTACATAGTATTCACCAGAGGGGGGGGGGGGGGGGGAGTACTTAACACCCCCCCCCAAAGATTACTGAATAAGCTTTGGAAGAAACTATTCAGTTCTAAAACACTACTGGCTCGACAAGGCTCAGCCAAGACATTATCTACTTGCCCTGATGTGCCTGCAACTCCAGGTTGTATTCCTGCATCTGCCAACTCCAGCTCATCAACCGCCTGTTTCTTATTCTTCATGTTCTGCAAAAAAAAACCAAAGGTTATGATCCGTGAACACGACGACAGGGACACTCGAGGAGCCCACATAAACCTCAAAATGACTCGAGACAGCAAGGGTTCTTTCTCAATGGTGGAGTACCACCTCTGATGGGGATTAAACGTCTTAGAGAAGTACGAAATTGGATGCTCCACCCCATCTGAATCATCCTGTATAAGAACCCCACCAACTCCACGATCACTAGCATCCACTGCCAGCTTAAATGGACGCTCAAAATCAGGTGCCGCAAGCACAGTGCGCGCACCAAACACCCTTAGTATGATCAAAGCGTGTGACACTCCGCAGACCACAAAGCTACCTCGGACTCAGCAAATCCGTCAAAGGAGCAGCCACTGCTGAGAAGTTTGGACAGAAACCCCCTATAGTACCCAACCATAGCCAGATACCTACGGAGTTCAGTCCTAGATGTTGGAACAGGAAATGCGACAAGAAGTCGCACCTTGTCCTCGAGAGTGCGAACCTGACCCCGGCCCACCATCTTAACCCAGATACGTCACCGTGGCCTGGCCAAACTCACACTTACCCAGATTGATTCGTTAGGTTTGCCTCCGCTAGTCGACAAAATACCTCCCTCAGATGACCGATTGCTCGATCCAAGACCTGGAGCACACAACTAAATCATCAAGGTATGCCTCACAGAAGACAAACCAGACAATATCTTGTTCACATAGCCATTGGAAGGTTGCCGGCGCATTGCGCATCCCAAATGCCATTACCGGTACTGAAGAAAGTTATCAGGCGGAACGAATGCTGAGATCTCCCTCGCCCGCCTAGTCAAAGCAACTTGCCAATACCCTTTTATAGCAAGTCCAAACTTAGACACAAAAGATGCACTACCCACATGATCCACACAATCCTCCATCCGTGGAAGAGATAGCAATCCGGCTTAGTTACTCCATTCACCTTCCGAAAAGCCGTGCAAAACCTGTCCTCCCCATTAGCCTTCGTAGCCAGTAGACACGGAGACCTCCACGGACTACAACTAGTTCAGCAATTGCATGCTGCAGCATATAGTCAACCTGACTCTCTTAGACGTTGACGCTTGTCAGGGTTGACCCGATAACCGATGCTGTTTAATTGGCGCAGGCACCGGCCACCGTCAATGTCATGCTGCAGCACAGACGTTTGAAGAGAGGCACATCCAAGAACAGTGACCCATTTGACCCACCCACCAAAGCAAGCAGATCATCCCGCTGACTTCAACAAATGAGACAACCGCAAGGGAAGCGACGTCCAAAGCTTGCAGAGTTGCACAGCTTTCCCTGCGTCAATGCCACTGACAACCGTGCCTCACCCACATCACCACCCGTGTCAGGGGGCCAGCACTACTACAGCCCAAAAAACCGGCTTAGACAAAACCATAAGGAACAGGCTCATCCCTATCAACTGTTCATGCTCTGCTCATGGTACTGCTTCAGCAATGTTGATATGACGAGCTGAGTCTTACGCCTCCGATCAGGTGGGTAACAATAACCGGAAATCCCTCACACCAACATCCTTAACCACCCGGATAGGGGGACACTATACCGAGCCTGCAGACTGGACCAGTGAATAGGAACAAACACCAGGGCTTCTTTATCAGCTGGGGGAAAAATTCCTTATAGAAGCCTTCCTGTCGGAAACTTATCCTTAGACTGAGCAGAAGCTAGATTACCCATTGCCAGTTCGCATGCCTCTTGACAGACTAGACCTAATGTACTGACATGGTCAAAATACTACGTTTTGAATTCTCCTGCAGCCATTTCTCCTTCAGGACCCCACAATGGACCACAGAACTGTATGCGCGAACACAGGTCAGCTGAAAACCTGAACCATAAAGGACTCCTGCATACCTCTCGACACCGCAAACATAACACTCATCCCAAGTCTTTTTCAAACTCCAAGCAGTAAGTCTCAACTTGGATTTCAAAGTCTGGTTGGTAATCCGCTCGAAGGGCTCTATGGATGGTAAGCACCTGGGAAGTAACAATGCCTCAATATCCATAAACTTCATTACCTGACCAAAAACACCGTTGACATGGAAGTTGAACCTTGGTCGCTTTGCACAAACCTTGGGCAAACCAACCAACGAAAAAAAAAAAACTTAGTGGAGACTTCACAATGGCAGGGGCAATAAGTTACACAAAGGGCCACCTCCGGAAAGCAGGTAGACGCACACTTATTTGTCTTTAATAAACTTGTTTCCCACCATTGTCCGAGGTAGAGGACCCACACCAATAAACTAGACTCCATTCAAACGGCTCCCGACCACAGGGACTTGGATATAAAGGATTGCAGGAATAATCGATTGGTTCGGCTTTCCTGCCACATGACAAAGTGGCAACACCTGCAGTGCTGCTTCTACGTTCCTTTTTCAACCCCGGCCTAAAAAAATTCCTTAAAGATATGGTCATACGTCTTATTGACCCCAAATGGTCCACCCAGAGGTCCATCATGAGCCAAACAGAGTATCTCGTCCATATATCGACGGAGGGTATGGACAATCTGCTCAACCAAGCTCCAATCATCCATGCCCGGACATAGCCAAGGGAGACACTTTCGCGATCCAGCAAGCCATTCCTCAGAAAAAACCCCTTTGCTTGAGGAATCCATATCCACCCTCAGGCACCCCGCGCAGGGTCGAACGCATCCGATAAACTGTATCTCTCTTTTGGTCTTCCTCTCATACAGCCGGTCACGTGACATTGACACCGGACATTTTCAGGACAAAGGACCCATCTTGAGATAGTAGAATACACCCTCCACAACACAGGATCCATCCACCTGATCCCAAAAATGCTCTCACTCTGTCCGCTACATCCTCATACTTTGCCAGGCTCTTAGCCATAGCCCTTGTGACAGCACAAGCTGCGAAGATCGTCGGATGCTGCATAGCCCAATATATCAAGGACTCTGCACCCTCGAACATGCCGTCACCTCAGGTAATGTAAACTCTACCTCCTGCACAAGTCATTCCCCAAAATCACAGAAACTCACGCAACGGGAAAAACAACGGCCGTAACCAACAATTACCCGCCTGATGGGGGGGGGGGAAACCAACGGACTCGAGATCATGGTATGCAAATGCATTACCATGTCCAATCCAACCCGAAAACCACCAAGGGACACTGGACCCATACCGATGACTCCCCAGAAAACGCCAGTACACTCATCCAATATAAAGGGACTGAGCAGCTCCAGTATCACGCAAATTGTAATACTGGAACCTACTATGACCCCCTATCCTATAGAGAAACAATAAACCTTCGTGATGAACGCAGAATAATTCCTCACACTCATCAGACGCATGATCCCAGGAAACCACAGGTGCTCTTTGATGTACCCACAAGCCACAGGCTTTGATTTTTCCTTTGCAGGACGGGACACAACTTTAAGATGTGCCCGCATCCCTTTACAATAGTAGCACACAGGTCTTTCCTTAGTCCTGGAAATCTCCGTCAACCAGATCAGCTCAGACACTCACCCTGTATTTAATGAGCTGACACTTGCAAGGGACAGAAAACGGCTTTGGCATGCCACGGTGGACACACCACGATTAAACGGCCGTGCACCAAACTATAGGATCGGCCAGCAAAAACTAAGTTATATTGGGTCTATACATACACATCTGCTAAACACCGCGGGCCTTAGACACCTACGTCACTTTGTGCTCATTAAAGTAAGTAGCAGCCCTCTCAGGGAGACAGTTCTTAAAGTCTTCTCATTAAAATCAAGGCCCCAGCAGCTCAAAATCCTTAACTCCTTGAGAAGAAGCGCACCACATGTCAAAAAGTTGCATTTTCTCCAAGACAAACTCCCATAGTCTGACTATCAAACTTCCTAAGTGCGGAACTTCTGCCTGGTAGCCTCTGGAAATAATTCATAAGCCTCCTTAAACACCGTAGACTTCACACCTAACCCCCTTAGTCCCGACTGATGTTCAAAGATAAAAGATCGGAGTACACTCCCATGTGCTTTACCCACAAGGACACTGCAATTGCAAGGATCACATGTCCCTAGGGCCACTTCAAGGACGAAGCCGTGACCGCTCAACACAGCGAAATACTTGGTTCCCACCTCCTTCTCATTAAACGGCGGGACCAGGCGGACTGTTCTTGCTCAATATCAAATCTCGTTCCCTGAGTGAAACACAGGAGGCATTCAATCTCCTTCTCATGCAGCTCAAGGCGTTTCATTTCAAACTCTGTTGGAGCTCTTTCTTCTTATTACAATGCTCTTTCTCTCTCTTATTTCAAGCTCCTTCAATCGAATGAGGTCCCTCATGTCGTGACCAGGCTGTGTGTAGAAGATAGAGGACTGTCTGCACCAGCAGGCAATACCCCACTCCTCACCAAAACGCAGACCATAACTCCGACTTTATAGCCCCTTTTTTCTTTCAAATGCTATCAAATAGCCCCTTATAGGTCTCTGCCAGCATACACAAATGCTCCTTGGTACATTTATCAAACAAAACACCCGACTACGAGCCTCAGTAAATTCCTGTACTTAAACGCCATATCAAATGTAGGACCAAACTACCAGCCAAACCCTGGTCACAAATGTTACCAAATGGAAGAGGAAAAAAAAAAATCTCTCACACACAGACTTCCTCAGTCACCAGAAGCCTACCAAAAAAAAAACCCAAAACGTGTCGGGGTTCTCAAAGCTTAGGACGAGCCCCCCATTTTGTTACGACTCCCGAATGCAGGTGCTTCAGAGTCACGTAACATAGTCAAAAACCAGGCTCAAGTTCAGAGAAAATAGTCTTTTATTTAATTAAAACTCAAACCTGATTCAAACAACCCAGACAAGGACAAGAATACACAATAAACAAAGATAACAGTGCTTCCAGCCAGCCCTCGCAATGGGCCATCGAACTAGAGTCTCTAACCTGCCTAAATGGAAATTAACCCTTAAACAAAATACACGAAAACCCTCAGGTCAGTCCTTATCTGTCCCAATTCAATATTAATTGACAAATGTTGCTAATAATACACAAAGTTCTATGCCATGTGGCCAGCAACCTACTCCCGAGGCCAGGGTCGACGAAGAGAGAGAGAATTCCGGGAGATTCTGGTATTTAAGCATCCGATGAGTCACCGTCACCTGAACGCAGCTTGGCCAATCGGGTACAGGAGCCCTTAACCCTTGATTCCTGACTCCCAGCCACGGGGCCTGCACTCAGGAGAGAATCACAAGAGTTAAGTACATAGCCTTCACCAGAGGGGGAGGGGGGGGACAGTATCCTAACAGATGTAAACTGTTGAGCTGGTTGACTTCTCCAATACTTCCGATGTCAACTCCTTTGATGGTTGACCTGCCGCAGTGTACCAAGACACACATTGGCAGCCTATCTCCCCTACAGCATGGTTTGTCTTGTCTATTGACATCCATATTTTGCTTGCATGCCAACTGCATCTCTAATTTTCTGCAACAACAATGTTTGAAGTTGCTGTCAATGGCTCGCTTGGTATATGTTCCTCTATGTATTTATCTAAAAAACCTCATGAGAGATTTGTTTTCCAATTTTCCACTGAGGAATTCCAGCTTCGATGAATGCCTTGGCCAGATCACTCGAAAAAACTCAGATTTGCGACTGGAGCCAGCAGTAAATGTTGAGAGGATACAAGCTTGCGTATTTCGCTTGGGTAGTCTACACCTTAGCGGGTCTCAACATTCTCTAATTTTATATTAGTCTTCTCCCTCCTCCCCACTCCCCGTTCCCAGCTCTCCTTCTAGTCCCCTGTCTCCGCCTCTTCCTTTCTTTTCCCGCCCACCCACATCAGTCTTGAAGAAAGGTTCGACCCGCAACATCGCCTATTCCTTTTCTCCATAGTTGCTGCCTCACCTGAGTTCCTCCAGCATTTTTTGTGTACCTTCGATTTTCCCAGCATCTGCAGTTCTTTCTTAATAGACCTTGGAGAAGAAGACAACCAGTGGGCAGTGGCACGAACGAATGAATGGCCGACTGTGGGCGCCCCCAGTTTAGCCCCGGGCGTGGGTGGAAGTTTTCCTGTAAGTTATACTATGTTTACACCTTAATAATAAAATTAATATTAACGTGTTAACATAGAAAAAGTCTGCTGAATGTCATGACTTAGCATGGCCAACGTCAGAAAACTGATAGCGTTGTGTTGTTGTGGAAACAAATGGATGCTATTGAATATTGATAAAGAAAGTCTTCAAAATGAGAATAAAAGAACTTCACATCTTTAAGTAGGTGGACTGCTGAGCACAGTCAACTGCAGTGGAAGGTTAATGAGAATGAACTAGCAACACATCTTATGCGGGATCAGGCACAGGCATTCGACACTGAAAATTGTAGGCTTATAAAGCAGAAACTTGAAGAGGTGAAGTCTGCATTTCAAAGTAAAGTTGGTGAATTCCACAAGCCTTCAGGATCGATTGGTCACTGAAAGAGGGGCTGATAACCTGATTAAACAAAGGACATAAATGATTTAAATGCTGCCACTCCATAGCTTATATTGGAACGAGAAGATGGAAACAGATGTCATTGATCAGCAAGCAAATTTACTGCAACAGCTCCAAACCAAAACTTGAGCAGTTGGGCCAATATATGCAGATGATTTCAGGGTTGCAACATCAGAGCAAGTTGGGTGTTTGAAGCAGGTTAGTTCAAGCAGACTCTGCAAGAGAAAGATATATCCCTGCAACAGCAGGAGATGAGCCTGGACATCTCCAGAAAGAACAGCTGCAGAACACCATGCTCTGGAAATGCAATCATGCAAAACATGGAAACCATTTCCAAACTTCAAAGTCAAATCCAAGACGACCTTGAAAAACTCACAAACTGAAACACCACCATCAAGGAGAGAGACTTGCTGCTGGCTGTAAATGTGGAAAGATTGTGTCAAACTCAGGACGGTCCATTCTGAAATGGCGACACCGTTTCACAACTTAGAGCGCAATTGGCAGCTGCCAGTTCTCTTTCTCAAATAAAGGAGCATGCAGCAGCTTCCAAAGAGGAGAGAAGGCAGAGGGCTTCTCTGCGAAAGCTGATCGTCTATCCACAGAGAAACAGAACCTAAAACGTTGCCTGTGAAAGTCTGAAGCATACACTGGACATCCTAACTCATGAGTTGGGTTCACTGAAAAACTCCCAGATGGCAGAGTTTGTCAGAGTGGGAAGACCAAGCACGATGAATTAAAGCACAAATATGAACCCTTTTGCAAATCCTACGAAAATATTGGCAATGAGAGATGAGTAGATGAGGCAAATAGTTGAGACGGGCAAGAAAAGAGAAACGGGAGGTTGGAGGTGGTGATGTTCAAGCTCTGCGATGTTAGAAGCCAAAAACGACAAAACATGGAGAGGAAGCTGGTGCCAAAAATGAAAACAATAAAGAACAAAATGAGAAAGTTTTACAAAATCCAAGGCTGCAGCGAGTTCAGGAGCTTGAGGAAGAGATAGAAAGAATTAATAAATTGTGCAGGATACTAAATCTCAAGGTACTAAAAGATGATAGCCATGACATTACTCATTGATGGGGACTTGTTCCACAGGATGCATATGATGACTAAATATTGTGATTTTATGTTTTAATTTAAATGTAGATTCCAAGATAGACACAGAAATGATATGTTGTAATCTTGTTTTGAATTCATGTGTGTATAAAGTATTGTGGAGCACTATTTTCATTTTGCAGGCAAAGGAAGAACTAAGAAACCCTTCAGCAAGCAGAAACAGCAGGAGCGCAACAGAGCAAGATCCGTCATCCTGCAAGAGTGATTGGCTGAGCTGAGGTTTGGTTCAACTTTCAGCCAAAATCAATCAACTTTATTGTCCATCTTGCAAGCAACAGTTGTACAGTGCAAAATGAGACAAGTTGTTTCCCAGGGAATACCAGAGCATCGCACATGAAGCTTAAACATTTCACACATAAATTAAAAACATATAAAAAACAATCCCCACTCTGATAAAAAACAATACATATAGTTTAAGAAAAGTGCAGGTAAAAAACAGCAACATTTAAATACAAGTAAACACAGTCATAAATTGGTCCAGGGCAGCTGAGTTTAAGTGGCCAGTGCAGAGTTTGTCTATTAAATTGTCAGTGCATAAAAGCCAGCAGAATCAGGTGGAGTGCACTGTTTAGCAGCCTCACAGCCTATGGAAGGAGAAGCTGCTTAGTTGCGGTTATCCGGGCTTTGATGCATATGTTCGGTATCTCTTTGCCTGATGGCAGGAAATTTCTTCAGATGTGTGTGGAGGGGGTGCAGTCTGTCCTTCTCTATGCTCAGTGCTTTTTTTCTGGCATCGGCTCTGGAAACAGTTTTGCACCGAGGGTATGGGAGACGCCAACGATCCTCTCTGCTCCCCTCACTACTCTCTGCAGAGCCTTTCTGTCATGTGCAGTTGGATTACCACATGCTAATGCAGTATGTGAGTTCAGTACACCGTGCCCTTGTAAAAGTCCTGTGGATGTTGGTGGGGAGTGAGGCCTGTTTTGAGTTTCCTCAGGATACCAGAATACCAGAGGAAATCTAAGCTTAAGTAACAGGAGAAGTTGCAAGCTCCACACAAACAGTCTCACCTACAGTTAGGATTGAACGTGGGTCTCTGGCGCTGCAAGGCAGCAATTTCTGCCCCCACTGTTACTGGATAGAATCTGAAGAACCATGTGTACACAATGTGGGGGTGGAATTACAGAATTCTGCTTGTAGTAGCACACGAATGATTTATCCACTTAATGCTCGTCCCTTTCCTCTTTGAATGCCACCTTTGAATTGTTAAATAAAATATATATTATTGAGTCTTTTTTACCACTTTTTTAGGGAATATAACCTAGGTCATAATTTGCTGAGGTGAAAAATAATTTCACCTCCTTTTTCCCCTGGCATTTTTGTTCGATTTTCGATACCCTTGCTCCTCCAATTAAAGAAATGGTCTTTCCTGTTCAGCTCCATCAAACTGCTTGTAGAGAAATCCACTGACTGCAGAAAGCAACTGCTTCAAAGTCCCTTCGGAGAAGATTCCCTTGAAAGCCGTGTACTGCCAATCAATATAATTGAGAAGGTGGGGTTACTGTGTTACCGTTTCATACTGCTGTTTTCTTTCCAGGCATGAACCTTTTTCCTGATATCGGAGCACCAGCACACGCTTCGCCTAAAAGGAGCAATACCATTCAACTGCAATCAGACGAGGAGTGTGAGGAGGCTACTTTGAAGATAGACCCCGGTGAACAGGTGGTGATGGAACGGTGGGTGTGTATTGCCAATCACTTAATCGTTTTCTAGTTTTAATCTAATTTTCCTGATATTTTACACTCTATCTTGCCCCCCCCCACCCCAGGGAACTGGGCAACTCTGAAAAAACCTGCTTCCATGTACTTACTAACTGTATGAAATAGGATACATAGTACATCGGTTTGGAGTGGGTAATTCAGGCAGACAAGACAGAAAACTGGCCTGGTATCTTTGTCCAGCCTCGAGGGTCTGCACATGGTGTCCCTCCCCTCACCTAGCAACTCCTCCTCACTTGGGGAGGCATGAGGTGTTTGAGTTACTCTCATGTCGCTCAGCTCACGCGAATCGAGTTTTTCAAATGCATATCTCTAATTTCTCTGTTTTCCGTATGAAAAGAGCGCAGTGTAATACAGCCAAGGATTGTAAGCCAAATCTCGAAATAAATGTAATCAAATGTAGTTATCTCATCTTAAACTCAAAAGAAAATCTTAAATGTAGAAGACACACTTTTCGGAATACAGAGAGCAAGGGGGAGAAAAACAGCTGATGAAGGTTCATCTTTTCTTCTACCTTCATCATGCTGTATAGTGTGAAGAAGAATGGATACGTCACCCAATACACCTCAAGGAATCCAAGACTAACCATGGGAGCACTGTCACTTTCTGATTTAGACTGCGACAGAGGATTGTTTAGAACCTCCTGTCCAATAGTGTCCACCAAGGAACCTACATTGTTTGTTTGCTCATAGAATAGTGCATTCATTTGGACCATATATTGAAAGCTTGCTGCCACCCATTCGTACATTATAATGCAGATTCTTTGTAACATGATAAGTTATAAATACAAATATTCACATCTGTACCTTTGGTATTTGTCGCCAATTAGTTTAATTTATGAAAGAACTAATTAGTTGTGGTTCATAAGTGGGGGATAGGATAAGTGAAGTGTTTGTAGGCTGGTGTGTTGATTTGGTCCATTCAAGTCAACTCCATTGATCGAACGATCATGACTGATCTATCTCTCGCCTTTGTAACCCCATTCTCCTGCCTTTTCCTCATTATAAACCTCTGATACCTGTATTAGCTTGATGTTAGTTTAGCCATTGAACCTCTGTTTCTGTGTTGTAGGTGAAGAGTCGAGTGCATTTCTGTCAAGCGCTTCTTTACTGCTCGAATCTGATGATTCTGCCGACCAGGTCATGCTACTTGAGTCTTGGCGTACTTTGTGATCTCACCACATTTTTTTCTGTTTCCATGCTGCCAGGCGAGACGTTTTGGACGCACTACGATGGGAATGACACAATGTTTTTTATCAAAGCTGTTAATGAGTTGAACACTGATCACAGGTGTACTACAAATTGAAGTTGCTGTATTGTTAATGTATGAAATGCATGAACGCTATAGCCCCAGCCGATGCATGTTGGTGTTGAACGGCGGCCGACCCCTGTACGGAGCCCGTTCAAGGTGACCCACTCTTTTGCGGGGCAGGTCCGAGCCAGGTGGGGCTGTGGTGTTCGGTGCAACAGTGAATTGAGGAGGTCGGGAAGTCTGTTCCCAGCTGGTTCTCCATGCTCCTAGTGAGTTGAAAAACCGGAAGCCACAGAGGGTCACTGCGTGACGGTGAGAAGGGGGCGACGAGATGACAGGCGTTGAGGTCCCAGTTGCTGTGAGTCCTGGGTGAGGTGGTGCAAAGGATGTTTGGCATCCGATGGGGCCTTGCAGACACCAGCCTGTGGGGTGCAGTACTCTCTGCGAAGCTTGGCAGGTGCGATACCTGCAAGCACCGGCAGATGATCCGTCTGAGTATTAGGACGTAGGCAGCCGGTGATGATCCGGATGGTTGTAGTTGAGGATGGCGTCTAGCTATTGCTAGTATGAGCGCTGCAGGCGCTTGCTGGGGCGGCGTACTCAGCGGCGCTGTACACGAGTGCAAGAAGCACTGGTTCTGAGGAGTAGATGTCCTGGCGTCCCATGACGGTCCAGCCAAGCACGTGCAGGAGGTTGTTCCCGCAGCTGAGACTTTAGCACGGAGAGATTTCTATGTGTTGACTTTTAAGGTCAGCTGACCTGGATCTAGTTCACTCCAATGGTATGAAGGAAATTGGTTATAGGGTTATGTCGGTGACCCATTGAGGTGGTGACGGGTTAGTGGAGCGTTGAGCTTCCTTGTGTGTTCTAGGTTGAAAGGGGCCGTTTTGTGGTGGGTTTTTTTGCTCCAACTCAATTTTGGTCTCCAGGTCTGAAGGCAGCACTGCGAAAAGTTCCGCATATCCACTGAATGCACCAGTCCCTTCCATGTTTGTAAGATTTGAGAAGTATTTCACTCATTGCTACGAATGTCAACAAAATAAAGGAGCTGCATATTTGGACATTTTTTGATACGGGACTGGGACTGAGGGAGAGAGAAGCTGCGTGTAGTTTAACAAGGGATTGTCACAATCAGTGGGGCCCACGATGGGCGCGGGACCTCGTGACCAGCCACAAAAGCGAAACCCCACAGCTCAGTCTCTGGGTTTCTGCAAAGTCCACGGCCTGAACACAATAGATGAATATTTGGCCATGAGAAACCCCCTCGAAAAACAGGTCGAAGTCCAGAACACAGGGGCACTGACATCAGGCAGGCATCACAATGCCCTAGCCAACCTACCAAGCTTAATTCCTTTGGTGAAGGGAGCATTAATAGCACCTACCTGGGCCGCGTGATGGAGGAAAACCAGTTAACCTCATCACCTCTTAATCGAGAAACAGATAGTTAACGAGCTCGTCTAGCGATCGACCGGTACTCCCGAAACATAACGCAGATACAAAAGAGAGAACTCGAAACCCATCTTGTAGAAGCAAGAGTCAAAAGATGCTAGTTGATTGAGGCTCTTGGGACTCCTTAAAGAAGGAGCGCCGGGCCGTGACCAACTGCCATCGAGGCCAAGGTTTGAACTGCATAGGAGTAGTGCCAGATCAATGATAGGCCTAGTGCTCAGTGAGGGGCAAGATCAGGGAGCAGTGCGCTGCCCTGAAGGCCGCCTCAGCTGGGAGGCCAGGAAGAATAACCTTCAGGGAGTTAGGGGCTGCCGTTACAAAATGGCTTTGGAGGAAAGGTTCAAGAGGCCGCTCCCACGGTGGCTGCCTGCAGGAGAAGAGGGTCTGCGGAGTGCTTTAAATAAGCAAGGCGGGCTGGTCTACCTAATGAACTCCCCAGAGAACCAGTCCTAAGCAGTTGCTAAACCTAGTTTTAAGGTCCGGTTCCGGCCCTCATGGATAGACCATGGGTGCTTTGGCGGGACACATGGGGACGCCGGACACCATTCAAAAGCGAGATGCGTGGGTTGCCACTAACTCCCAGACAGTTAAGGGTCCATGATCGGGCCATGTAAAGAAATTGTCAGAATCAGGGAACCCTTTTGCTTGCATTTTAGAGAGGTCGACCAACGTTTTCGACGAGAGAGAAACGTGGCAAAAATGTTGCTGACTGGTTCTCCCTGGAGCTCAATCCTCCAATGCCCTAAGATGAGAGTTAAGAAGAGGGACCAGGAACTACGATCTCACGACGGAACGAGGTCCTGGATGTTTTGGGGAATGGACGACGAATGAGGGTCTATTTGCGGAATTGGGGAAGACTCCAGATGCATGGGAGAACCCCCAAAGGTTTTTGCGGCGCGAACTGTGGCCAGGTGTATCAGCGCAGTGCCCGCAAGGCCCCGCGCGGGTGACCCTGGTCGGGAAGAGGAGAGCCCGAAGTGGCTCCCGATGTTTGGTTGTCACAATCAGCCTGGCGGCAGTTCACCGGAGCAGGGCGGAAAGCTGGTTTCATCCACAAATAGCAGGAGGACGGCGGTTTTGGACAGTCTCACCGTAGGGTATAGAAAACACTTGGAGCACGTTCTACCCGACTCGATAAAAGTGGAAATAAGAAGGTGCATGTGGCGGAGGCTTACTGCACGGCCAAAAAGGAGTGGCGAACGGAGGGTAAACCCTACCGCAGTCCAAGTGTTTTCAGGTGCTGGTAAGTGGGGCACTGGCGGAAGGATTGCCAGGGGCCACACAAGGATGATATGGGTTGGCGCGATGTCCCAGTTAAGCCCGAGATTATCGAATCGAATGGTCGAGGTGATTGCATGGTCCCTCTTGGGCCGCACAGGGGAAAGGTTTTGCAGTCGCTACCAGCTCCCTGGGTGCGGGGGGGGGGGTGAGGGGGCACTGGACATTCCCCAAGACATCAGCCCACGCAGACCGCCTATCGTGTGTCCGCTCCACTACGATGCCGTGGAAGAGGCCGTTTACCTGGTGGACAAGGGGGCTTGATTGCCACAGTGTGTGTCCACACAGAGGAACCTTTGACTCTCCACTGTCTAAATTTTTTGGGGGACCCTTTTCGACACTGGCCAGGGGTTCTCAGGGTTGAGAAACGGCTGGCGCGCGTTCCCATCCCACTGCCCCATTTCATTTGGCAAGCATCAGCACCTACATGGGTGTGTATCCTGATGAAGTTGGGGACAGCAGGGGGGGTGGGAAAAGGTGGATCATTGGATCGATTTTTTGGTAAGCCATGGGATCCTCTTGGACTTACGGAACCACTGATTTTGGGTGTGAGAAGGGCAGTAAGGGTGAGATAATGGTGATTAGGGGAGAAGAGAGGGAAAGTGGACTCGTGCACCAATGTACTCGCCGCCCGAGGGTTACGACCTCGGCGCATGGTGGCGGACATAGGTCCTGGCCAAACTGCAAGATGTGTGGGGAACAAACCTGAAGATTTGCAACCACAAACACGATTGTCGCGGTAGGTAGTCGGTTTCGGGTAGCGTAGACGGGGACCCCATGACCAGGCCCCAGAGGCTACAATCACGATGTGGAGGGAGTTTTCTCCAATGCGAGAGCACCTTTTGCCACGCATTGGGCAGTGAAGAGGTCGTTAAATCTTCACAGGGACCTCTCACTCATCACTCTCCTCACCCACCACACACCAACCCAGATGCTTCTGGATGGAAAGGATCAAGGATCGTGACTGTCACGCAGCTCGCCCGCCCGCATCACGCCACTGGACCCCTCCTTTCACAGGACGGATCTGAAGGTTGTGGGCCTGTGCTCTGAGCCAACCTCGCTGGCAATTTTCGGTAAATCATATCGGTAAGTGTTCCCGTGGAGGGGGTTTGGGACGTCGACATAGGTTTACGGGCTGGGATCCATCCCACAGGGCCAGAGAGTGATCTATGTGGACGCTCCAGCACGGTTCCGGTCAGCTGAGCGAAGACTACGGGGGTGTGGAGTTTATGACCCCGATGCTAGAGACTCACAATGATGGCGCAGCAGGCCGAGCTGGTTCCACAGTGGTGCATACGTCGTGTACCCACCCAGAGATGTTCCCTCAGAACCCCGTACACGATCTGCTCGGACAGCAATGTTCACCTAGACAACTCGTGTACCGATTATACCTGGCCATCTGGTCCCGTCACATACCTGGCCATCCCCACAGCAACATAGGAGCGGTGTTCCTTCCAGCTGGCTACATCGAGGGATCCAGGGGCAGGTGCTCACCGGATGGAGGTTACGTGGCAGGGTAGAGTAGGTTGGGATACTGTGGCCGGGGCTTAGGGACGATTGTCCGCGAGTTTGCCGCCAGCTGCCTCGTCTGTGCTGCCAATAACCACAGGACCCCCAGAAAGAGGACAAGCGCCTCATGGGACACGTCAGGGGAGGGTGGAGGGACCTGTGGCAGTTGCGATCCTGAATCGACTACATCTGGCCCTTGCCCGCATACCTACCCAAGGAGGCCATAATGTACGAGCTCGTCTGATAGATGTGTTCTCTAAGTGTTGGTGAGGCTTTACCCCTGTCAAGACAGCTCGTATGGCACTGGGTACTGCCAAGATCCTGCTCCGGGAGGTGTTCTCGCGCGGTGGGGGGCTCCCGATCGGTTTGTGGAGTCGACCAAGGGAGATTCAGTTTCACGGGACAGGGTGATGCAAAACACCCTCATGCTCCTGGCTTGAGGGGGGACGGGACAGTGGGGCCAACGTAGCCACAATACTGCAGTTCATCAGGGATTGTGGCATTGTATGTAAATAGGACCTGAAATGAAGAGAGGGGGATGAGGATGAGGTTTAAGGCCTGTTGGGCTCACTTCGGAGATAGAATGGGCTCACGGAGGGGATCGCTGCCTCCCTTGCCTCTCATGGGGGAGGTAATCACAGGGGACAGCCTGGTCAAAGAGCACGGGTTAATTCCCCGTTACGAGCTGATGACTGGCAGGGTTTTTGACGCTACTTCCCACCCAATGTTCTGGCACCCCACGGGCTGCTTCACGGAGGGTCAGGCTACGAGGAGGTTAAGAGGGACAGGTTTTGTCCCAAGAAATCTCTTCGAGCGTCTGAAGCAGAGGTCCACGGGCAGGAGGGCTGGACATGTCGGAAAGACAGCCACCTGTGGCTCTCGCAACGAAAGAGCTCGTTGTTGGAGGCGCACAATGCTGCAGGTGTGGGAGTGTAGGAGGAGAATTAGTATTGGTTCGTAGACTACCGCTAGTGGATGGTAGCAGGTTATGTTTAGTTCGATACCACTGCTACTTTGGAGCCCGACAGCATTGGTAGATAAAGGTCCAGCCCGCGCCATGGTCTACCGCCATGTAAAGATGGCCCCGGCGGGGGGTTCCAATGTTTCACGCATTTAGACCGAGTGCAATCATATAAGCTGTAGAGCACAAGGGCCAACCACAGGGGCCAGCCCTGTGAAGTGAGGGACTCACAGCCAAGGGTTGAGGCAGATGGTCACAGCAGGCATGGCAATACTAGATCTCTCTACAATGCGCGAAGGTCCCAAGGGGGGGGGGGGGGGGGGGGGGGGGGGTCTA